>JACXGJ010000761.1:0-107194 GCA_016801105.1 Esox niger | reverse complement strand
GAGCCAGCAGCGCCCCCCTCTGTCCCGGCCGCTCCTCCGCCGCCCGATCCAGCGGAGCCCCCCTCTGTCCCGGCCGCTCCTCCGCCGCCCGAGCCAGCCGCGCCCCCTACTGTCCCGGCTACGCCGCCCCTTGTGCCCGTCCCGGCCGCGCAGCCCCCCCTGGCCCGTCCCGGCCGCTCCGGGTGCTGGGCTTTCCCTGGTCGGTCTGCTGCCGGCCCACCCGCCCCCCCCTTGATTCTCCTCGTCTTGCGGTCGGGAGCCCGCGCCTTTGGGGGGGGGTACTGTCACGTCCTGGCTATGCCCCTAGCCATCTTTGCGCTGGCTGGGGCCATAGACAGGATGTGGCAAGAAGAGGTGCCTCTAGACACCTCTATGTGCTTTGGTTTCCCCAATTGGAGGCAGGTGTTCGTTATTGCCTCCAATTGGGGAACCTATTTATGTTGAATGTTTGCACACAGTTGTGTGGTTCATTTTGGTTGTTAGCCGTAGGCTCTTAGACCCAGTCATCGTGTCTGCTCTGAGTTTGTAAGTTTGTTTTCTTTTCTTAATTAAACCATGGATTACTATTCAAACAGCCGTTCTGCCTCTGCCTATCTGTCCTCATACCCCGGACCATATGACACCTGTCCACACAATCAATCAAACAGACTCCAACCTCTCCACAATGGCTAAACCCAGCTGTGTAAGGACATCAGGGATAAAATTGTAGACCTGCACAAGGCTGGTATGGGCAACAGGACAATAGGCAAGCAGCTTGGTGAGAAGGCAACAACTGTTGGCACAATTATTAGAGAATTTAAGAAATTCAAGATGACGGTCATCTCCCTCGGTCTTTGGCTCCATGCAAGATCTCACCTCGTGGGGCATCAATGATCGTGAGTGATCAGCCCAGAACTACAATGCAGGACCTGGTCAATGACCTGAAGAGAGCTGGGACCACAGTCTCAAAGAAAACCATTAGTAACACACAACGACGTCTAGATTAAAATCCTGCAGCACACGCAAGGTCCCCCTGCTCAAGCCAGCGCATGTCCAGGCCCGTCTGAAGTTTGCCAATGACCATCTGGATGATCCAGAGGAGGAATGGGAGAAGGTCATGTGGTCTGATGAGACAAAAATAGAGCTTTTTGGTCTAAACTCCACTCACAGTGTTTGGAGGAAGAAGAAAAATGAGTACAACCCCAAGAACACCATCTCAACCGTGAAGCATGGAGGTGGAAACATCATTCTTTGGGGATGCTTTTCTGCAAATGGGACAAGACGACAACACCGTATTGAGGGGAGGATGGATGGGGCAATATATCGCAAGGTCTTGGCTAACAACCTCCTTCTCTCAGTAAGAACATTGAAGATGGGTCATGGCTGGGTCTTCCAGCATGACAACAACCCGAAACACACAGCCAGGGCAACTAAGGAGTGGCTCGGTGAGAAGCATCTCAAGGTCCTGGAGTGGCCTAGCCAGTCTCCAGACCTGAACCCAATAGAAAATCTTTGGAGGGAACTAAAAGGCCATATTGCCCAGCGACAGCCCAAAACCTGAAGGATCCGGAGGTCTGTATGGAGGAGTGGTCCAAAATCCCTGCTGCAGAGAGCTACAGGAAACGTATGTTCTCGGTAATTGCAAACAAATATTAAGTTCTGCTTTTCTGATGTATCAAACACTTATGTCATGCAATAAAATGCAAATTAATTATAAAAAAATCATACAATGTGACTTTCTGGATTCCGTCTCTCACAGTTGAATTGTACCTATGATAAAAATTACAGACATCTACATGCTTGGTAAGTAGGAAAACCTGCAAAATCAGCAGTGTATCAAATACTTCTCCCCACTGTACACTTATTTATACATACACACATTTTATTTTAGTAATGAATTAGTTCCATCCCTCTAGATTCCAAAGAGGCAACAATGTTTCCCAGAAGACTAAAACATTTTAATTACCAGCAGCAATATATTTCTCAGTCTTACTATGATTCTTTACAATATATTTGAATCTGCCGAGACCCAAGGCGTCCACCAATGCGGTCTTGAAAAGTTATCTTTTACCAAGGAGGATAATCATGTTTTCAAATGATTGACCATTGCCTCTCAGGTCACCCAATATGACTCTCTGTAAACTGACTTCCAGGGTGACTCTGACATAATAACCAATCTGGAAATTGAATCCAGAATTTTGACACTATAGGACAGTACCAAAATAGGTGATCTATTGTTTCCGTTTCATCCTCTTCACACGGGCGACTGCTCAATACCCCATAATCTAAACATTTTTGGTGGCCAGAATTCTGCACAACAATTTAAATTGAATGGCCCTCAGTGAAACACCCATAGTTGTTTTATACACTAGTCCATACACTTGATGTCATGGGATTGGAATATCACAAAGATTTTCCCAAACATTTTGAAATCTCTAGGGTGCAGTAGTGAGATTTTTTGTAGCAAGATGGAAGAGATACTTTTTACAATGTGTGTTAGTCTGGTTTAACCATGCATGACCTTTCATTGATGGGCGACCAGGAGATTCATTGCTTTCTAGAGATCAATTTTTTTTCTCCATTTGTCTGGTATGGCTACAATGAGTTGATTATACTGCTGAAGTGAGAATGTTTCGCCATAAGCTTGTTTGAGTTGCTTATGAGGGAAAGGTTTCCGCTATGTTTCAGCTATGGGTCATTTGGACCAGGCTCATATCATCCTACGGTCAAATAGACTAACAGGAAAGTTAGAGATTGCATTCAAAGGATTCACAAGGATGTAAATTAACCAGAAAATAGTTTGGTGCATACACTTAACTTTCTCATCTAAATCACTATTTTATGAAGTATTGTTTTAAAAGCTTTTTTTAGCTGGTCACAAAATAAAGTGAAACATTAATGCCAATTGTGTAACCCGGTCTCAATGGAAAAACATATTTCTGAGACACTATATTAAGTAATATGATGTTGTGTTGCTATTTATTTAAGTACATTATAATTTTCTAAATGAATGATATGTTGACATTTTTGCAAAATCGAGGATATGTTATAAATATGCAAAAACATGATGTGGTAGAAATTAGATATGAGGAATTGGATTGTTCTAGATTTTTGTTGTTGCGTGGCTTATCAATTATGACTTTACAGTGTCTTTTTTAGATACAGGGTGAGCACAGGGGATGAAAGAGCAAATTCAATGCTTAGTGATCTTAAATGGCAATCATGATATGAAGGCCAGATTGTAAATTTAGCTAAGACAATGGATTAACAATTCTTAAGTAAGTACCAAATGACCTTTACTTACCACAAAGTGTTGGCACTTTATGCGGGGCTATGACCAATTCTATGCGCGGTTGAGAGTGACCCCTACTGGTGCACCAACACAACTTCCAGTATCTGGTCTCCCATCCAGGGACCGATCAGAACTAATTGTGCATATCACTGAGGCAAGCCAGCACCACAATGCAGGGTGCTCTTTTCCTGGTGAACATTGCCCTCATGTGGGTAAAATATGTGGTGCACCAAATGCCCCTACTCTGCAACAAAACAAGTAATTTGCTCTATATAACATTTGGATTCAATTTTTTAGAGGTTTACATTTATGTGTATCAATGTAAATCATATGAAAATAAAAGGTACATTTCCCAACAGTTTTATTAAAATTCAACATGAATTAACATTTTCTTATTGTAATGACTTATGTAATTAATACAACGAACATACCATTTTTAAAACAAGGAAAATCTTCTGATTAGTCTGCATATCTAATATGTTGGCATTAGCAGCTGAGATGTAATGCTTGTGTCCCATAATCCCCTGTAGTTCATAAACACAGTGAATTTATCCCTGTATATCAACATATGGAAGTAGTTGTGAATTTCCTTCTATCTACAAGCAGCAAACTGTTTTGAATCAGTCATTTTAATATCAAACCACTTAACACGAGTATGATAACGACTAGCAGGTGGGATATCCATGGCTCTTGTCAAAGCTTCATTTGAAGAAAATGACTGGATATTTATCTAACACATACAGTACATTTGTGTTGGACAAGCAACTAAGATCGCATTACAGAAGATTGCTCTGGAGTTTTCTACCATTTTCCTTAATTACAATCTGCTTTGATCTCCGGTAAAGTTGACTGACTTGAATGGTTTTCATTTCTAAGTTCTGTGTATGACGCTGGTAAACAAATGGCAAGACATTTCAGGCTGAGTGGGAGCAGCTGCTATAGTGAAGGAGAATGATTGCAATACTACTTCAGTTGCATCTGTGAATATACTTATATAGACCCAAAGATTCACTTCACAACAAATGCAGTGGCTTTTTGGACCTTCTGAGATTTTGAGCGTAATGATATTCCTCCTATTGAGAATATCATCTCTTCTGAGTATTCAGACATTTGGCCTCTAATGGTAGACGAGTCACAATAATTGTTTGCTATTTGCAATTACTGATATTATATAATAGGTCTGTTTGGAGAAAAAATGATGATGCTGTAGCTTTCTCCCGTTGGTGTGATGCATTTTACTGGATAGGACTATCATTGAAATGACAACCAAGGTTATGACATCCAAGTAAATAATTAAGTTTAGAAATGTTAATTTGAGGCTGTTGTAATATGTAGGCTAGTGACTATTGTGACAGATATTTGCTAGCCAAAGAAAGTGAGTAGTTCTGTGCTCATAACCACATAACATTAAAATATAGATTTTTGGTGGCAGAGACCAGTTTACAGGCAGTTGGTTTAATGTCAATGTAATTTAGATGACCAATAGGGAAGCAACAAGCAACCCTTCCTTTTGCAAATATCATAGAATTCTATTAAATATGACCAAGAATAACTTACAAGATCAGTGAATCTGTTTTCCTCCCAAAAATAGAATTAGCTTGTTTTTGCTAATGATTTAAAATGTTTTATAATGAAGGGAAGCAAAAAGCAATCCTACCAAAAATGTTCAGTGCTGGCAACATTTTGAATACAATAACATGGTCACTGATCGTATTTTAAAGATGTCTGTAAGGCGAATAGTGTCTAAATGAGGTGTCACCAGCGTTAATATGGCCTTCTTGTCAAACACATCTGTTTCTGTCAGAGGATCTTATAGTTATCCAACTAACTGAAAATACATCAATCATAGATGCTACTACCGTAACTACACATAATACTGAATGTATAAAGAAGAATGATAAGAAAGAGCAAAGTATTCGGGGTAGAACTGTCACTCATCGTTGTCATTATCACTTGTTCGTCTAAAAAATTTCGGTCCCCAAATGTGCTATGTTCAAAACTTGCTGCAATTGGTAAATTGGTTTATCAACACTAACCTTAGCGAACAGTCTTCAATTTAACCTTGTAAAATCTCAAATCCAACTTTATGGGGAAATAAAGCCATTTTGTTTGTCATTTTCAAGACACTTTTAGACTTCACTGTATAATACTATAAAAACTATGAGAGTTCTGATCTCCTTTTGCTTTCTAGAACATTTCTAGAACATTCTTCCTTTCAACAAGAACAATAATACATCTCTGACATACCATTGGATGTCAACAAGCACACACATTTTGTTCAACTCAGGACGTGATTTGGTATACCTTTATTGAATTCTTGCTGGCTTTACATTGATGTCAGTGAGATACCACAGGTTTGCAAATGTATAGTCTATTAATGCATTCATTGTGTGTCCATATCACAGCACATACGTTTTATATGCAACACAAAGTGCCATGTTTGAATTGTAAAAGGAACCTTTCCTCAGTCTCTTCCCATTACTTTAAGTTAAAATTCTGAATAATAAAAGTCAACTTGAAACCGCCAACAGCCCCATCTTAGAGTGACAGGAAAATAGCCAGGAATATTGACTCTTATTGCCCATCTTATGATGAGATCTAATACAAATAATAATGGCGATATACATTCAATGTCACAAGGGATAGAATTGAAACAGCAATGTATTCTGGGTAGATTTTTGGCTGTGTTGTGGTTAAGCTCAAAGCTGGCAGACAAAAATATCTGTGAAGAATTAGACTTGTCAAATATGTTGCTGAGAGCCAATATGACAATCTGCATCTTACACTTTTCCAATCCCAAACTTGACAACATAAAACTCTTAATTCCTTTTATTGTTAAAAAATCAAGGGCTCTATCACTTCAAAGGAAATATGAGAGGCATAAAAGTAGTGTGGTTCAATGATACCATCTTCAGTATCATTTTGGACATAGCAAAACTTTACAGAAATGGCCAACTTCCAAGCAAATATTTATGGGAGAATTTTAAGCATTACACATCTCATATTCCGAGGAAATTATACAGTTAGAATTATTATGTGCAGAAGAAGACACGTTCACAGGATCACCCTGTGCAATACAGTACAGAAATTTAAAGGACCAAAAAGAGTAGCAAAGAAAACAGAAAACAGTCCAATAACTTGGTAAAGTCCCCCTTACATCTATGAATATACAATAGCCTAGAACCTAATTCAATACTGCACAAAAAAGATTGGATTTGAGTTGAAGCCAAAATTACATAATTGTAACAGCTGGTTTACTTGGTCTAAAACAGTATCTTACAGGAAGCAAGAAGGGGTTCTTATAGTTAGTCACTTCCTTAAACTCCTTGTATAGAACCAATACGAAGGATCCACCCATGCCTCTCAGAACACTGAACAGGGCTCCCTTATAGAAGGCTTTGGGTCCCTCAACACCGGCAAACTTCCTCCAGCAGTCCATAGTGCCAGTGTACATAAGGTCAGCTAAAAACACACTATGATAGTTCAATATTTACTTTAGAAAATGCTTTTCACAGAGGCATTAGAAAATTTGAAGTAAATAATTTAAACAATAGATGGGATCAAAGAACTTGATAAAGATAAGTACATATTGGTATTGCAAAAAGTGTATACATTAAATGTTTCCTTTTTAATCTGCCCAGTTTTGTCATTTCCAATTTGCACCTCACATTAAAATCAGGATATTCAAAAACAAATCACATCCATTGCCATTCTGCTTTTTTGGTTAAAATTTACATATTTTGTAAAGCAGCAAAGTGCAGATGACTTCTTTTAATTATAAACAACCAACAAAAGAACAGATTAAAGGCAATTTTCACAACCTGCTTGGATGTGAGGGCCGATTCACAAGCAGCAGCTTCACATTACAATTTTGTCTGGTCATCTAGGGGGACAAACTACCCAAATAGGAAAGACGAGGCTGCCAAATGTTTACAACAGTCTGCAATTTATCGATATTGAAACAAGTATCTTTATGGATATGAAATTAGGAAACTATCTTAAAACCTGACATTATCAAGTCCCTCACACCGTGCCAAAAGCTGAACACTCAAGTGTTCGAAAAGAGTGCAAAACTGTGACGAGGCTTGTCATTCCAAAAAAAAAAAAGTATCACACAGGGGAGAGGTAGCAGATATTGCAAAGCATACTATGCAATTCTCTTGAAATACTGCAGAGCTTAAAAGAGGTCATTGGACAATTATGAACTTTTTTCAGGACAGTGGGCTTGTGGACATAAGTATTTCAATGCCCTGTTTTCATCACCAATTTGCTTTAAAGGATTTAAGCAGAATAACAAGCTGACACTAATCATATACAGTGGGGAGAACAAGTATTTGATACAGTGCTGATTTTGCAGGTTTTACAAAGCATGTAGAGGTCTGTAATATAAAACAAAAATCCAGAAAATCACACTGTATGATTTTTTTATAATTAACCTTTTAAGTATTTGATACATCAGAAAAGCAAAACTTAATATTTGGTACAAAAACCTTTGTTTGCGATTACAAAGGTCATATGTTTCCTGTAGTTCTTGACCAGGATTGCACACAATGCAGCAGGGATTTTGGCCAACTCCTTCATACAGACCTTCTCCAGATCTTTTAGGTTTTGGGGCTGTCGCTGGGCAATATGAACTTTCAGCTCCCTCCAAAGGGTTCAGGTCTGGAGACTGGCTAGGCCACTCCAGGACCTTGAGCTGCTTCTTACGGAGCCACTCCTTAGTTGCCCTGGCTGTGTGTTTCGGGTTGTTGTCATGCTGGAAGACCCAGCCACGACCCATCTTCAATGCTCTTACTGAGGGAAGGAGGTTGTTAGCCAAGATCTCGCGAAACCTCAATTCGGTGCCGTCGTCCTGTCCCCATTGCAGAAAAGCATCCCAAAGAATGATGTTTCCACCTCCATGCTTCACGGCTGGGATGGTGTTCTTGGTTTCTTCCTCTTCCTCCAAACACGGCGAGTGGAGTTTAGACCAAAAAGCTCTATTTTTGTCTCATCAGACCACATGACCTTCTCCCATTCCTCCTCTGGATCATCCAGATGGTCACTGGCAAACTTCAGACGGGCCTGGACATGCGCTGGCTTGAGCAGGGGGACCTTGCAGGCACTGCAGAATTTTAATCCATGACGGCGTAGTGTGTTACTAATGACTGTGGTCACAGCTCTCTTCAGGTAATTGACCAGGTCCTGCCGTGTAGTTCTGGGCTGATCCCTCACCTTCATCATGATCATTAATGCCCCACAAGGTGAGATAGAGCCCCAGACCCAGGGAGATTGACTGTCATCTTGAATGTTCACCCTTTCAACTGGTGCTACTGCTGTTTTGGAGATAGGAGCGGCAACCCCACCTGACAAAAAGTATTTTACCAAAGAAATAGCGCCTTCTGCCATTATAGTGCCTGGAGATAGCAACTGGGAAACAGCAGAACAAAACTATAGCGTTTGGATTGCCGGGATCTGGGTACCAGAAACCATTCGCTATAAGAACTGCCTCGTGAAGCAAGTGACAATAAGGTCACGTGATCATGCGTCGGATTTCCTAAATAGAAGTCAACCTGAACTTAATCACTTCGAATATAAACCGTCGTTGCAAAAATATGAAAAATACAAACCATATATTATTGAAAGGAGTTAACAAAGATCCATGCATTTTTGTAAACAGATTATGTTTTTTGCCCATTTTTTTTTTTAACCCTACAGAGGTACAATAAACTATTGGACATTAACAATATCATCACTGTTTTTTTTGTGGTAGATATGCGATGTGCTGCAGTTATGTTTTCAAAACTCCGTCGTCTGCTGTCCGTTTACCTTTCGGTCATTGGATCGTCTGCTGAAGTCTAGACCATCTGTCACAGGCAGCGAGCTTTAAGTTGGTTGTTTCGTAAAATTGGTTTGTTTGCTGTTGGTAAACAGTTCGTTTTTTGATATTTGACTTCTAACGAATATTCACCAATCAGAAAACTTTTAGTTTTTCGTTAATATTTTTTGGATTACTAATAAAAATCTGCTACATTCTCATTTCCTCTGTTAAAATAGGAAATGGAGTAACAGTGAAAGAGAAACAAAAATATTTCTCATTCTTTCTATTTCTGTTTTCCGTTTTGTTCATACCAGATGTATGAACAAGTGCACGCCCCCTCATAGAATATTCATAGCTTTCTTGTGTTCACAGCCTAGTTTGGCAGCACTACATTTCTGAGTGTATGACGTTAAAGTAGAAGTGTTGATGTTCAATACGATTGAAATGTTTTATTTAATTCATTTGCCTATAATGGCCTAAAATTACTGCCAAATAAACTGTGGGTAAATGAAGCATTGTAAATCACAATCCACAGTTTTGCCAACAAAGGGTATATAACAAAGTATTGAGATGAAAATCTGTTATTGACCAGATACGTATTTTCCCCCATAATTTACCAATAAATTCATTAAAAAATCCTACAATATGATTCTCTGGATTTTTTTTCTCTCATTTTGTCTCTCATAGTTTAAGTGTACCTACGATGAAAATTACAGGCCTCTCTCATCTTTTTAAGTGGGAGAACTTGCACATTTGGTGGCTAACTAAATACTTTCTTGCCCCGCTGTACATCCATCCAATCTCACACAATCTGAAAAAAACAACTCATTGGTTTGGCACAAAGCTTCACTAGTTTCCATGGTATCTAGTATTTGGCCTTCTTCATCCATTTTATGAAACAGGAACAGTTTTTCCAGTCTGGATGGAGCTTGTCTTGTAGTTGGATATAGCTTTGACATACTGTATACAGACTCAGTAACTACCATAGGCTTTATAGTCTGTTTGTTTGACATGCATTTAATGTGTGTCTATATTTATAAACATTATTTGAATTACCTTAATAATAAATGTTAATGTAAGATATTTAAGCAAATAGGCTTGAAGGGGTATGACCAATATATGACAACAAAGGTCTGTTCTTAGGCACAGTGTGACGCAGATTGTCTGGATACAATTCTTTGACTGTATATCAGCCAGACACCTGAAACTTCCTATGTTATTACCAATATAAACCTGTTAATAATTTTTACCAGACCTTATAGTTAATCAACATTTAGTGTTTGAACAACCCAGTATATAATTATATACAACTTAGCGGATATAAAGTAAACAACATTAAGATCTTCATGTCATCACTAATGTAAATAACACCGGTCACAGTAAGTACTAGTGTTTCATAGATTGTATTTCAGACTGGAGAGTTTTTATTGTTCTACCACAGTCTGGCAATGTTGCTGATGCTAGATTCTAAGGAAAAATAATGACCCAATAATGTATGTGTGGTATACAGGTCCAGACATTCACATGATTGTCATATTTAAACATAAGATGTTTTATTGGTAGCTGAGGGTCAGGCTGGTCATCAAGTTTCATCAGAAATTCTGCCAGGCTGTCCACCCAATCCATACATGGTAAGTTGTGTTCACCTACTACTTGAAACATTTGTCAACACTCATTTCAAATTGAACACTGATTTTGCTGTATTTTCTGTATGTATAATCAAAAGAGGTTCTTCTTTGTCATCTATACATTTTCTGTAAGGTTGTCTCAGTGTTCAATACAAATCAGAGCTAGAGTATTTCTAACTGGAATTCAGACCTTATGTTGGGTGTTCCACTTTTCCAACTTTTTCTGTACATCAAATTCATTTTATAGAACCCTTTATGCATTGGCAGTGTTCACAAAGTGCATATACACAAAAATAATTGGGGCACAGTGACTTTGAAAAAAGAGTGCGAATTAACCGTTGGAAGAAACTTGGAGCTGAGCCAGATTTTGAGGGGTCCTCTTCTGGCTGTGCTGGGTGAAATTCAAGTATACATGACCTTTTTGGGCCAATATTTTATGTTCCTGATAATTGGTGGGTCAGTAAATACAGGTGGAGTCCAGATCAGCTGCACAACCAGGTGGACAAAGACAGGGGAGACCTGGTTACCTACTAAATCATCACTGTGTAAATCTGCGAAACAACCAGGTGGACTTTGTGCAGAGACAGCTAGGCGTAGTCATGCCAAGTAATCCTAAAACATGGCCCAAGGACTTAGGTTCTCTTCAGATTCAACAAGACGCCACAGTAATTAATAAGAGCATTCCTTAGATCCTGAAGGATACCTCAAAAATCAGACTGGCATAAAAACTACGGACTGAGATGGGTGAGTGTTGAAAACAATACAGATCCAGAACACTGATGGTCAGAATTCGGGACAGAGTGTATGGCTCCAGGCAGTTAACCTGGAAAGACGTTGAGATGAAGAATGGCAAACAGTTAGACAAGTGAGTGAAAACCAAAACCAAATGTGATACTGTACAGTTTGTCTGGTTATTACCCAATTTGCTTAAGCAGATAGGCCCCTTTTATATGGCATTAATCGTCCCACCCACTGTTATTCTGTACAAATCTTTACATTTCAGTAATTTATCAGACACTGTTATGCAGAACAATTTACAATAGTATAGGATTAGGGGCCTTCCTTAAAGGCAGATACATTTTTCACCAGGTTACCCGGAGAAGTTTTGCTAGCAAATGATTAAAAGTCTGCCTACTCTCCAGTTTCTCCAAATTATTGGGTGATGTAAGCAGAGATCTTGTTTTGTTAACATCTTTCATTTCCAGTACCGTTGCAAGGGGGTCTCTCCTTTGATAGTATGCAATGTCAGAGCTCGGAAAAAACAAGAGATGTAACAGTTGTGGTGACTGATTTGTTGGACAGAAACATTTAAGAGAAATAGAGCCATTAAGATAAATCAATTATATGTTTTTGTAGGTGAGATTTTGATTTTATCTAGCCTTTAGTTTAACAGGTAAGTTGCCTCATTTAGAACATCAAACCTGGGGAATAGTTACAGGGGAACTAATTGGAAGCTGAGGGTGATTAGGTGGCCATGCTGTTTGTGACATACATTTTGCCATCACACAGGTTAACACCCCTTCTCTTACAACCAGTGACATGGGACCTATGATGACCACACAAAGTCTGGACACCCATTTAACATCCAAATCAAATCACAGCACTCTGTGCAACAAATTTAAAGCAACATGTAATCACCCATCCCAGGACCAACCAGGCCCAACCTTGCTTTGCTTCAGAGGCAAACCAGCAGTGTGATGCACAGAACTTCCATAGACATATAGACAGAACTAGCTCACTTTGCAATGCTTGTCATTCTCACTAATATTCACCCAGTCATTTGCTCTACAGTTATAGCTGAAGGAGAATCCAAAACAATGCACTTCTTCTGCCTTACAAACACACTTGTCTAAAGAAGAATTGAAGTCTAGCCTGACATCCTGATCTTTCCCACAAGGCAATATTTATATTAAAGCAGTACATATATTTTGTGTAAATTAAGCTTACATGGTCAGCCTTCATTCCATATACAGAAGGGTTGGTTGTTAGGCTACCTGCTCTGCTGGGCATTTTTGGCTGTTGCATCCTCAACGGTGCTTATAGACCAGCTACAGGATGATCATTTTCTGTATTTGGGCATGGGTTCTTCACGCTTCTTATTCTGGTCCATCAATCTCCTCGGATAGAACATAAAAATACAGTCATCTGTAAACTAGTCAGTACTCAAGTAATTGGCTAATACGGATCATTTAATACATATGGCCAACTCTGGAAATACAACTCTGCAGCTCTACCACACCAAATCTTTATAGATCTCAAGTGAAAGTGAGTTGTATCTGTAGATACAACTAACACCTGAGTCGAGTGCACGCCACGCTCCAATGGGGAATTACGAGATGAGACTCGCGGGAATAGTAAAAGAAATTGTACCACGCTTGACGTAAATAAAATAAACGCACCCCTTCGACCGCCGCTCCAATCGCCAGCTATTACTATGGTCGTTTTCTGAGTAAAGAACAGGGAATGCCGATATCTGTCAATGTTTCCCTTAACGAAAACGGACAATATTTGTTGGCCAAGTTTGACATCATGACGTTACCTTCATCAGCTACCTTTTCCCAGCAGAAAATTGGATTATTGACTAAGGAGGCCAAACTGGATCGTGTTCTTATTTCCAGCTATGAGAAAAGCTTTTTTTATTGGTCACTTGCGTTTTTTCATTGTAGCCTACAACACACCCCACGTCTGCATCTAACCCAGTTAAGGGGTTGACTGTATGGCTCGTTACGCTTGAAGCCATGTCTGTCCGTGATGATTACAAGGGCGTAATTCAGAAGCAGTGGAAGAGTTTGACTTCACTTGTGTGGAAGTGAACATGTTCTTCAGACTCAATACAGAATTCTAAGGGAAGCAAGTACTTTGTCGATTGGGGGAGAGGTGTGTCAGACACGCACTTAAACAGATTACGCAAGTGTACATCCAAACTAGAAAAGAAGACAAATTTGATTGGTGATGAATGAGTGCCCAAAAGCTCTGTGATTCTCTTTCGCAAAAGTTAATCACTGATTGGATGAATATTCTAGAGGACTGATTCAGCCCACCCAATTTACTGAAAAGATTCATTAAAAAAGAACGAATCATTCATGATTTGCACATCACTACTATCAACAAGTTATGCACTGTGCAGATGAATACACTGCCTGCAGTATCAATGACTAGTAAAGGGACACTCCACCTGCTATCATTGTGTCTGCCTTTGCTACAAGTGGACCAGTTTATGGGAGGGAAAATGGTGCCAGGTGTATTAAGAGCAGCAGGTTTTCAATTGTGAGAGAGGTGTGTCAGGCATGCATTTGAACAGAGAATGCCAGTGTACACCCAAATGAAAAGGGAAGGTACCACAAGACAAACAAATACCCATATCTACTATGCTGACTATGCAGGCCATGAATTACATAAGGACCCAAATGGAAAAACTCTGATTTGGGGAAACATTGGTTTGTTTTGCACTGCCTTGCCTTTTAATTTGAGTGAACACTGGCATCGCCTAGTCAAGTGTGTGCCTAATACCCCTCTCTCCCAATTAAAAAATTACTTGCTCCCCCTTGAATTCTGTAAAGTGAAACTCTTCCACTGCTTCCAAATGAAACCCTCATATTTATCAAAGACAGAAATGTCTTCAAGCTTAACAAGCTGTACAATCAACCCCTTAACTGGCCCAGATGCAGATGCGGGGTATGTTGTAGGCTACAACTAAACAGTAAGCAGCTAACCAACCACCTCAGACTCCCTATTTGTCATATGCTTTAGTCCGACGCCTCAGTCCATCTGAACAGGAAAAATAGAACGTAATCCAGTTATGCCTCCGAGGCCAATAATCCAAATGTATTTTTTTAAGTCGATAAACCAAAAATCAGAAAATTAAAGAAATCAGTCATTAAACGCATATTTCAATAGTTTTGACAGAAAAATTATTGATAATTGGAATTTTCAACCCACTTTTTAAATTCTCTATTTACAGACATTAATTAGATTAATAAGCTGATAAGCGTTACACGGACCTAAAACTACTTAACTTTCATTTTTGGAGCTGTATATAGATGCTAAATAGTCCAACACAATCCAAAACAAACTCATAAGTATAATTTTCTAGTTTGTACCATTATTTTATGTTTTACTGTTCGAAATATGTTGGAATGATGCAGTTTATAACAACAAAAGATGCAAACAAGAATATCTAGGGTATGGGAATTTCTAGTGGGTGTTGTTGAGCGACTGTGAGTTCAGTCACAGTCCTGACTTAGATACAAATTGCATCCCTCTATCTTTCACTCTACATACACCTGTGTAGTGACTTTGATGTAATCCAAATTTTGAATTTATATTTTTTATTAAAGGCATGGACATGACTTGTGAGATGTCATCAGAAGAGATAAGTTAATGAATTCTGAAGTCACACTCAGTTGACCCCAATAAAAGGGTCCCATCAATGGTCCGGCCCATGACATGTATTTTGACCACTGTAGGCTCTATGGTAGCACCTTTCAGGACATCAGTTGTCCTAAAAGGTTGTCCAAGAGCATCATTTGTCAGAGTTGGTCTTTTTAAATGATTCATGTTGTATAGAGGGTCCATCAGTCTGTGATGCTGCTTCTGATGCACATGGAGAAACCCTGGTCTCCTGGGTCACCTGACTGGCAGACCACAATTTGTGCTTTGACGTATGCAATACACTGCTGAATATGTTCTGCCAGTCTGTGATGTCTAGTGCCATCTGCTTTGAGGTGGTGTGTTGGTGTTAAGGTCTGGGGATGTGGAAAAGATCAGAAAACTGCTCAGGAAGGCATGCTCTGTGCTGGAAATTAAGCTGGACATCTCGGAGGAGGTAAACAAGAAACCAGACAAGCCTAGTTCAGCCGGCCCACAATAGAAAGCTTTGCCCTCTCAAGAGAGGAACCCGGGTTGCCCACGTGGAAGGCTGTGTCGTTAACCACTACACCACAGAGATGTACATGTGATGGGTGTCAGTATAGCATCCTGTGTCTACCCTGAACAAGTCCTCTTTTGCCACTGGCCGTTTCAACAGATAATTGGCAATTTATATTGATACAGTTAACTGACCAACGTTTCTTACTACGTTTACCTCCACCACAAACAGAATCTATGAACTGCATTGCGTTTGCCACTGGCCGTTTTAACAGCGTACTAGCCAGTGATAGGCTTTATCAGTATCTATTAACTTACTTGAATACTCATAAGATTTGAGCAATTGCTTGCAAGTCTGCCAAAGCTGTTTCATTTCCCTGTATAAGAACATATTATTTTCTTTCATTTGTGAATGACATCGATAAAGTTACTATCAATAAAGGTGACGATAACTAACTTTTTCATCAAGTGAAAAGACGGGAGTCGTGGAATTTACCAGAAATAGTCGCAATACTGCATAACATAGTTTTATTGTGGCCCACAAATTAACATAATAAATGTTGTTGCCCTCAATAGATTCGAACAGAGGTCTTTCACGTGAGAAGCACTGTCTTTAACCACTTGTCCACAGCATTACATGTTACAGCAATCGCAAAACAATTGAGCATTGTGTTAAACTGACTAACGTTTCTTATGAAATTTACCTCCATGATAGCGTCTATGAACAGTATAGATTTTACCGCTGGCCGTTTTAACAGCTTAATAATAGGCTTACTGGTATCTACTATCTTCCAAGGAATCTCATAAGACTTGAGCAATTGCTAGTGAGACTCATGATGAACTTTTCCATGCCAGAAAAAGTTGCAATATAACCCTATACAGTTTTAGTTAAGGCATACTATAACTTTACAATATAATATAATCAAGACCAGGATTGTTGTCAAACATTACCTGAAATGCTAAAATTGTCATTAAAAACAGAGACGGCACAGTTTTAAGAAACACTTCTGAAACATGGGTTTTACAGAATAAAATATTTATTTTCATTATTTGAACACCAATCATACATTTGTGTCCCACAGAAAAATATAAAACAGCAAGCAATGTAGTGTTTTTGGTTGGGGACTTAAAAGTATATATTTTTTCAAAAGAGGCCAAGCAAACAAGTGTTGTCAATTTTTGTTATCAGTTCATGGGTGCTTTTTTGCAGAGATTGCAAATGTTGCAATGATTTCAAAATCAGCTGAAATAGAAAATGCCTTTGCTGTAGCCAAACAAAATGTACATTGGAACCTGAAAATAAAGTGGTTTAGTAATTGATTACAGTCAAGGCAGATGCCTGTTACTTAGTCACATAATCTATGGTACCAAGTAAACACCATTGAGTAAAAAAAAAATATGAAGAGTAAAAAACTATTAATGTGAAAATTCCCATCAAGCTCAGTCTAGTCCGGCTCTGATTGAATTATTATTTTAAAGAATTAATTTGGTTCTTTCTGTGTGGACTGTGGTCCAGTTGTAACACTCCCCGCTGGAAAGCACCGGTCTCCCTATATCAACTTTCAATCAAAGCCTTGGAAGGAAATGAAAAATTCTAAGGACAGTGCATGTCCACTTTCCTTTGAAAATAAAATAAGGACTATTCTTTCTTCTCCTAAAGTAATCATTAATGTGCCATAAAATGGAAGTTGCAAGCAGTTTGCAATTACTCAACATGTCACCTCACGTATTGAAAGACAATTGTAGAGATGTTGGAACAGCACAGCACTAAAGTCAAATAATTTGTGTTTCATTGGTTTCCAGGTCCCTCTTTGACACACAATATGGTGTCCAGGACGTTGTGTGTGTGCTTGACATGTGTCGTGGCAAAGCCTTGGCTCTTAAGTAGGAAGCTGTATTCAGAGGCACTTCTCTGTGTCCCTTCTGTCATACTAAGGGCCTGGAGAAGGCCCCTGCTTGGGCCTGTCCGGTCCTCATCCAAAAAGATCTCGCTGACCAGCACACAGCCACCTGGGATGGGTGTGGTGTGAATTATAGGTATATTATAGGTTACATAATACCCATTTTATGTTATCATGCAAAATTCACATTGATAATATTGAAGAATATGATACTAGACAGACACAAGTGAAAAGCATCATAAAAATGACTACTTAACATGTGAATCCTTAGAATTATTAGAAAGGGGTCAGAAATCTGAATCAGAATGACTATATTGTTATACTATCCTTAAATTGTTTACAATCTTACCTGGATTGCATGCTTTAGAAATTTTACTCAGCAAGATGTGAACTTTCTCATTTGACCAGTCATGTAGAATTCTCGCTAGGATGTATACATCTGCCCGGGGAAGCTCATCTTTGAAGAAATCTCCTGTATATACATTAAAAAAAATGTTTACAAAGTGTCACAAACTATAACAGTATTATGAATGCTATTCCAACTTTTTATCACTGAACGCACCTGCTACAAACAATACTCTGTTATCTGCATCGTGTGGGCGGAAGTGATCGCTCATCTCAATGACTTCAGGCAAGTCGAACACGGTCACAGACAGCCCAGGATAAACTTTGATCAACTCATACGCCATGGCCCCAGTGCATCCTGGGTAATGGAATAATTACTGATAAACACTACCGCATTCCCAATTATGGACACGATGTCTTGCCAGAGTATTTCTAACATACAGCACATAGCAATGGAAGGGTAATTTTCAGTTATTAGTTTGGCCTCACCTCCCAGGTCACAGACAGTCTTATATTGGGAGAGGTCGAAGGCCGTTGCAACATCTCTACCGGTAATAATGGCAATACTATGCATCGCTTTCATGAACCGCAGCTTCACCTCATTTCTGCTGTAGTAGGTGTCCTATTGCAAAGAACAACATGGACAAAATACAGTTGGTTCACAAAACCATTGCAGTTGATGTTGACTGGGGTGATGCATGTATTGCAGGTTTATATTCCCAATACAGCCAATGAACTTGTCTGACAGTTTAAACAGAAAGTTGGAGTACTAGCTACCAACAGGATCCAACAATTTGGCAGAGGGCAGACGCCTCCTGGGTGATTTGTCAGGGTTACTGAAAGGGATGCCTCTTCAAGGAGCACTAACTCCTTGAGATAAAGCTTGGTGCCTGCAAACTCTACTTTGTTGGAAATTGCATTTGGTAAAAAACACATTGGTTTTGTTTTTATATGTTTTACTACATAATTCCATGTGTTTTATTAAATAGTTTGGATGTCTATTATTCAACAATAACAGTAAAAATAAAGAAATACCCTTGAATGTGACCATTTTTCCAAACATTTGACTGGTACTGATATGATAGTATGTCATAGCATGGCGCTCCATATTGACCTGCTATCTACCTACCAATAACTATAACTTAACTGGTTTTGAATGTTATTTTATCAGGTAAGTGTTCTATTCTCACATCAACAACAGGGCCGAAAATTAGCATTAAAAATCTTGCTCAGGGATGGGACAACAAGACATTTCACCTTGTCGGTTCAGGGATTATAACATTTAGTTTAACCAGTTCTCTTAACCACTACTCTACCCTGACACCAGTTACCTGGAAGAGGTTATTTGAGGTCTTTCCGAATGCCTTCTCATGCTGGTTGGTCCCCTCCTTTACAGCACTCTCCAGGTGGCTGAATAGAGGCCATACCATCTGATTACAGTGTTGGATGTAACCCTGTAGAGAGTATGAGGTGTCCGACAGCAGGAAACGCCTTGAAAGCTCTGTATTTGCATATTCTGGGGACAAATTGGCATGTAAAAGGCAGATCTGGGCTCTAAAATTATTTAGGATATCTCCATTACTTCCCCCACAATGAAAGTATATACAAATATTTTATTTGAAACCAAGTCATTTTTACGTTAATAACAGTACACCATCATATATGCACCCTCTTTCATTTACCCTAGTCATTTCAAAATAATATTATAAATCTTCTGAAATACAACTTCAGTAAATACAGAAGGGAATGTACTTTGGACACATGCATCTTTGTCAGAAAAGGAATGTTTTCATATGCTCTGTTTTTTCTTAGGCCTGTTTCTTCGTAGGACATAATTTCTTTATAAGTGGATTTACTTTATTTCACCAAGTCAATATGGCTGAGAACACATTTTCTCCCACAGACTTCTGAAGGCACCAAACAAAATGTAAACCCATGAGGAAAATGTTTTGATTCAAATATTAGACAATGTATTCCACCTTTACTGTGAATATGTTGACATCTGCTGTGTGATTACCCAATTTTTTTCTCTGTGTCATCCAAATGTGTATGGGCTATGGTACTTTATTTCACCCACTGCACCAGACAAACTATTTCCACTGGCACCACATTGTCAGTTGGAGACACTTGCACATGATTTGTGGTTGTACACCACAATCACACACACACACACACACACACACACACACACACACACACACACACACACACACACACACACACAGGGGAGAACAAGTATTTGATACACTGCTGTTTTTGCAGGTTTTAATTAATTATTTAAAAATCATACATGTGATTTTCTGGATTTATCACAGTTGAAATGTAAAAATTACAGACCTCTACATGCTTTGTAAGTAGGAAAACCTGCTAAATCAGCCGTGTATCAAATACTTGTTCTCCCCACTGTACATATACACTGCGTGCAAAACTATTAGGCAAGTGAGTATTCTGATCGTATCATTATTTCTAAGCATATTTTCCAATTCCAAACAATAAACTTGAATGCTCATTGGTTTAAATGAGTAATGAGCAAGGGTGTGGCAAAGAAATACCTGAAGACAGATTTTTCAAAGGTTTTATGGACAGAATGGATGGGCCTGTATCAATCAAAAATGGACACAGGACACCACTTTGAGTCACATGCTAGCAAGGTGGAGGAGGGGTACTGGTATGGGCTGCTATCATTAAGGATGAGGTCATTGAAAAGGTCCAAAAAAGGTCCAACTCAACTCCCATACCAACTGCCAGTTTCTGGAAGATACTTTCTTCAAACAGCGGTACAGGAAGAAGTCCTCAACATTCAAGAAGGCCATGTTCTTTATGCAGGACAGTGATCCTTCACATGCATCCAAGTACTCCACTGCTTGGCTAGCAAGCAAGGGCCTCAAAGAGGCCCAAATAATTACTTGGCCCCCTCCTTACTTGACTCAAATCCTCTTGAGTACTTGTGGACCCTTTTTGAATGTGAGATTTACAGTCAGACAATACACCTCTTTGAACAGCATTTGGGAGGCTGTGGTTGCTTCTTCAGCAAAAGTTGATCGTGAACAGATCAAGAAACTGACAGAAAGCATGAATGGAAGGCTTTTACGGCAGTAATTAAGAAGAAGGGTGCTCACTGAATATTTTTGAAAGGCCAGAAATGTTATTTAATTTTCATTTTGTGTAACTTATTTGTTGCACTCACAAAAAATCCTTTGTTAAACATTCAGGTTTGAGGTTCAATAATTTTTTTGATTGACATAAAGCATTGTGATTGCTCAACAATAAAATAAATGTTGAGGAATACAATTTGCCCAATAATTGTACACACATTGCGCGCACATGCACGCACGCACCCACCGTCCTACCTACCTACCGGAGCAATTTCTTCGCGTTATTTTACCAGGTTAGTATGCAAAGAACTAATTATTTACAATAATGACCTTGTAGAGACCATTCAAAAAAATTCACAGACCAAATCATGAAAGTTGGAATGAATGAAAAAAAAATGAAGGTTGCATTGGTGCAACTAAATACACTGAACAAAATTATGAACAAAACATTTGAGTTTTTGCCCCAATTCATCATGCACTGAACTCAAAGTTCTAGGACTTTCTCTATGTACACAAAAGGCCTTTTTCGCTAAAATACTGTTCACAAATCTGTTTTAATCTGTGTTAGTTAGCACTTCTCCTTTGCCGAGATGATCCATTCAACTCACAGGTGTGGCATATCAAGATTCTGATCAGACAGCATGAGTATTGCACAGGCTATCTGGTGTGACCACCATTTGGTTCACGCAGTGCAACACATCTACTTCACATAGAGTTGATCAAGTTGTTGATTGTGGCCTGTGGAATGTTGGTCCACTCCTCTTGAATGGCTGTGCAAAGTTGCTGGATATTGGCAGGACCTGAAACATGCTGTTGTATACAACAATCCAGAGCATCCCAAACATGCTCAATGGGTGACATGTCCGGTGAGTGCAGGAACTGGGATGTTTTCAGCTTCCAGGAATTGTGTACAGATCCTTGCAACATGGGGCCGTTCATTATCACGCTGCAACATGAGGTGAAGGTTTTGTGAAAGCACTTTGTGACAACTGCTGATGTAAAAAGGGCTTATATAAAATACATTTGAGTGATTGATTGATGGTTGTGGATGAATTGCACAACAATGGGCCTCAGGATCTCGTCTCGGTATCTATGTGCATTCAAAATGCCATCAATAAAATGCACCGGTGTTCATTGTCCATAACAAATGCCTGCCCAAACTATAACCCCACCGCCACCATGGGCCACTCGATCCACAACGTTGACATCAGCAAACCGCTCACCCACACGACGCCAAATACGCTGTCTGCCATCTGCACTGTACAGTGAAAACCAGGATTCATCCTTGAAGAAAACACCTGTCCAAAGTGCCAGACGCCATCGAATGCGAGCATTTGCCAACTCAAGCCGGTTATGACGACAAACAGCAGTCAGGTCGAGACCCCGATGAGGAAGACGAGCATACAGATGAGCTTCCCTGAGACGGTTCCTGACAGTTTGTGCAGAAATTCTTTGGTCATGCAAACCGATTGTTGCAGCAGCTGTCCATGTGGCTGGTCTCAGACGATCTTGGAGGTGAAGATGCAAGATGTGGTCCTGGGCTGGTGTGGTTACACATGGTCTGTGGTGGTGAGGCAGGTTGGATATACTGCCAAATTCTTGGAAACACCGATGGAGACTGCTTATGGTAGAGAAATGAACATTCAATTCATGGGCAACAGCTCTGGTGGACATTCCTGCAGTCAGCATGCCAATTGCACACTCCCTCAAACCTTGCGACATCTGTGGTATTGGATCTGCAAATTTTCAAGTGGCCTTCGATTGTGGCCAGCACACCTGTGCATACTCATGCTGTCTGATCAGCATCTTGATATGCCACACCTGTGAGGTGGATGCATTATCTCTGCAAAGGAGAAGTGCTCACTAACACAGATTTAGACAGATTTGTGAACAATATTTGAAAGAAATAGACTTTTAACAAAAAAAAAAAATACACAAAAAGCCATGAAAAATGGTCTCAAAATAGTGCCATGATTTGCAAATATTCTACTTCTACTTAATTCTGTTCACCTTGCTGGCTCCGGGAATAGATCTAAAAGCTTTTCGGTTACTGGTTATCCTGTAACTAGCAGCCTATCCATCACCACTAAAATAATATAGGTAGACAGCCCACCTTTTCCCGTTCTTTGCAGGAGTCCCAGGGAGACGCAGGCCTCCAGGAGGCGTTCTGTCCCCTTCACAGATGCTTTGATCTCCCGGGCAACGTCCTCAACCTGCAGCTCCCCTGTCTTACTGCTCCTTAACACATCAAACACGTGCAATTCAGAGGCTGTGAACAATGCCTAGGGAACAAAAGGCAAAGTTAAGTGGGATTGGAGAAATACGAAGAAAAATTATGAACAGGTATGAAAAACTATATGCGGGATGATTTTATCTAACTTATCTAATTTAACCTTAAAATTAATTTCATGTAACCTAAACAGGAAGCCAATAAGTAGCTAAATAAAACAGGAAGTCTAATTAAGGCACTATTCGATTACGGCATGTTAACACAAGATTCCATATCAATCCAATGGATACCTTTGAAGCTTTGAATCCATCAATGAGCTTGGTCATCTTGCTCATCCCTTCTATACAGTCGTCCGTCTCGCGGTGCTTTACATTTTGTGTCCACATGGTGCCCTTGCCTGGAGCCATAAGGTCACTGATGTCCATATGTTTAACCTCCCCATTCTCAGAGCACTTGGACAGGCTTCTGAGCAATGTCCGGGGAGCGTCTTTCCCTCCGCCTGCACTCTCCCCCTGTTTTAACTTGACCGATGAATAGGTGAATTATGAATGTATTCAATACACAAAGCTTTAATATTCAGTAATTTATTTAAAATATATTTCAGCGCATTAACAAAAATGAGTTGCAAATTAAAGGAAAAATTAACATAGTGTCTCAGTAAGGTGTTGGGACACCACGAGCCGCCAGGACCTTCAGTGTGCCTTGGCATAAATTCTACATGTTTCTGGAAGTCTACTGGAAAGATTGAACACCATTCTTCCAAAATATATCCTTTAATTGGATGTTTTAACGATGGTAGTGGAAAGCGCTGTCTAACATGTCTGCCCCAGGTGTCCAATTGAGAGGAGATCGGCTGACGGCCAAGACCATATCATATGATTCACATAAGACCATATCATATGATTCACATAAGACCATATCATATGATTCACATAATTTTCACACTTGGAAGACACCCCATTGTCTTGTCTTGGAAGAGACCCAATAATTAATGTATTCTGTTTTTTGTTCAGTTTGTCACTCGTCTGTACATAGGTAATTGTACTGACCTTATGGGCTGGGCTGGCCGAAGAGCTGTGTTGTCCCTGGCTGTCCAGAACACCGTTAAAGGCTGGGGCTGCTGAAAGGCTGGTGGCGGCTGGAGAGGCCGTGTCAACAGGTCTGGTCTGAGAGCCATTTTGTGTCAGGCTGCCCTGGGGACTCAGGCCCAAGGGGTTTGGAGGACTGAAGATGACACCCAGCTTCTTACAGAAGTGGTTGAGCGGGAAGCCTACCACATTCAGGAAGTCTCCATGCACATACTCTACCAGCATGCCACCCAGAGCCTGGATGCCGTAGCCACCAGCCTTGTCCCTGATAAACACACACACGTTACAGGACACATTTGCAAAAAGAGAGAGCAAGAGGATGCAGAGATACACATGACACATAGACGGATATGTTAAAGCACACGCACACATGGGGGCCATTAATATTACATCAGCCCATACTGTCAGTACTGACCAGAGATTAACATGCTGCAAAGCAGAAGAGACTATGACTCAGGGCACCATATGTGCTGTTTTGAATTCCAGAGCAGACATGGTGAAAACAACACTTTATCTTATTTGCAACTGTAAATCCTCACCTTTTTTTTTCCATTTACAGCCTAAAAGCCTCATTGAACTATTGCTCACTGAACCCCACTCAATTGTTATAGCCTGAAAAGAAAAATAATCTAGAACATATTTAAATAAGGTTACGCAAACTTGGACTGGTTGGCTGTTTCAAAGTCCACAAACCCATGCGTTCACTATATTTGAATTCCATGAAGCAAATGAACCTGATTACCTTTGGGACAAATGAAGTCAAGTTCTAAACTTTAAGTTTTAATTGAAATCTATAGGCATTCCACCCAAGCCAGTAATGCAAACAGAACACAAGATAAAAACTCACATTGGTTCTCCACTATTGATGTACTCCCAGAGCAAATCATCAGATAGATTGGCAAATTTCACTTTGGTCTCCTCATAGAAGTCAATAACTTGGTAATGAATCTCTCCATCTTGAAAGAAGAAAGAACCACTAAATATTCCAATGAGGTAAACAAACTTTTACAAACTGAAGCAGACAACTTTACAACTTTCTATTTTTAGTCTTACCTTCGTTCTCATGGCATAGAACAATCGCCACACCGGTAAAAACACTGTGTTCTTTACCACTCAGCCTAATCATGAATACCAACAAGACAGGTTTAGAGATTACTATGGTTTTTGGTGTAAAATAATTTACACAGAATTAGGCAGAAGTCATGCGAACATCTCAAACCTAGAAAGCATTCGGTAGGCATCTTGCTTGTCCACTGGCTTCTCAAGAATCAGTCCATCAACAGTCTGAAGGGAAAGTACAGCCAAAAAGATTGTAAAGGATATGGTAACCACATTCACATTCACATCCCAAGCAGAAGACAGTTACACAGCAAAGTTTGCTTACCACAACAGTGTCTGCTCCAATCACAATGTCTGGAGTTTTCAGGTGTTTCTGGAACAATTTAACAAAAATAAAGGGGAATTTTTTTTTAACACATATTCATGAGATCGAGGGGTAAGGTAAAACAAAATGGCAACGATATAGCAATAATTATAACAAAACAAAGGCTTTACTGACATAAGGCATCCTCTTTGCCACCTCCAAGGCTTTCAGTTTGGCGTTCTCCACAGCATACTCATGGGGTGTTTCAAACAGCCTCTTATCTAATGTTTCCTTAAACCAGGAGGGCACAACCTCAAATCGTAAACCCTGTCATGAATACAAGAAATCATCTTCATATCCATCCTATACTACATGGATTGTATGAGGTTTGTCATACTCTGTCTAATCAGATCAGGTGTAAAGGTCAGATAGAAAGAGGACGGGGCTTTGATTTGCGACTATAGTCTTACCACATTGGTGAGTATTTCCAGCCTCCTGGGAGAAGAGCTAGCCAGGACGACCAGTTTACCAATCAGCTTGGAAATTACAGGGTTCATCAACACCATTGTGACCTCGTCACTGCGCACATAACAGTTACAAATCAGGCTACTAGTTCATCGCGGTCTGTCTGCTGTTTGGTATAAAATGTCCAGTTACATTGCCTTGTGTAGTCTCTATACTGTATTTTCAAGGCAGACACACACTTTTAAAAACTACATTTTAAGTATGTATTACACAATGTCCTACGGTGTTACTGTGGCAGGTTATGTAGTCCACTCAGAGAAATCTGGTAACTGGTGCCTCAAAGCTTATTTCCATTAATTTAATCTGCCGAATATGCTTTTGTAAACTTATTGTTCTCGTATATAAAAAAATACCAAGTTAGAATTTGTGGCAATACGAGAATAATCAATGAACAGGACAAATTGTTACTAAAGCTCTTGCCTATAGAAGTGATGTAGATTTGCTAGGGAACTGGCTAGTTAGCGTTGGTTATCGGCCGGCACTGTTACTGATATAATAGAAGTAAGATATTGCACATATAAATATTCAATTACATCACAACCACATGAACAGTTACCAAATATCGCGTACAAGTCTAAGCAAAGCTGCATTTAATCTACGGCAGTTAATAAATACAACATTACCTGCAGAAGAACTCAACATAAAATAACTCCTTACAGCGCTATGATACAAATACGCATGCGCAGGTGAAGCGGAAAAAATCAAGCGTCAGCCATAGAGATGGTTAGAGGGTAAAATGGGATAACACGTTCTGGCAGATATTTTTTGTACGCGTAGTCATACACTGATGAGCGAAAACAGTTGATGAGCGAAAACAGTATGACCACCTGTAGGGCTGTAATTATGAGGTACCCAAGGTTCGTACTAGGATAAATCAGGGGTGTCAAACCGGTTCCACGGAAGGCCGAGTGTCTGCAGGTTTATGGTTTTTCCTATAAATTGGTTCCCAGTTCAGACCTAAACAACCAAGTGAGGGTAGAAACTAACCAAGTTCAGGGAGAGCTGCTCTACCATCGACATGCTTTAGTTTAGCAATTTTTTTATTTAGTAAATTATTACTAGTTTATAAAGCATGTTTTCATGAATTATGTTCAATAGCTTGGACCCAACATGATTTACATGAAAAAAATCATCTTTTGGTTTTACAATTTTTCAAATGTGGGAAATTATTACTAGTTTAGAAAGCAATTTTTAATGAATTATGTTCAATAGCTGGGACCCAGTAACACATATATGGAAATTATCTACTGATATAGCTTCAGGGAGCGCTGCTCTACCATCAATATCCTTTAGTTTGTATATTTGACTATTTTGGTCATTATGTTTTTAAAGGAATTTTTCATGAATTCTGCTCAATAGCTTAGACCCAATAAAACTTATATGGAAATGATCCACTGCATGCATGGGCAACTGGTGACCCACAGGCAGCATGCAGCCCCACCCCTTCTTTTTGCAGCCCTTGGATGAATTAAGAACACAGTAAAAAAAAAAATATTACTTGAAATTTGTTGTAAAGTTAGTATTGGAACCAACAAAATCTATGTCTGAAACAAAACATGAAATAGATTGGAAATAATTTTTTGAATGTTTACACATGTAGCTGATTGTGCTGATGTTTGAGCCATAAAATACGATGATACCTAGTACAGAAATATATCAAAGTAGTGAAAACATTAAAAAAAACATATCGTGTTCAAAGGGTTCACACGTTTAATTACACGGCAGTAAACGTTTTGAATCCCGGGAGAGATGAGCAAGCACGTTTTTCAATATTTTAAAATTACCCAGATATACCTTAATTAGCATCTGACCTAATTCACTTTTAAAGTATTTGTTAATAAGTTACTCTGCAGCCCCCTGATGTTATTCCAAGTTATCTGCGGCCCCCAGATGACCAGTTCAAAATATCTGTGGCCCTCACCCCCATTCAGGTAGCCCATCCTTAGTCTATCCTGACCCAAAATGCATGCACAGAAGCGTACCTTGAAAATCCACCAGAGATAGTCCAAAGATAACCGTCAACTGTTTTATTTCAGGCTTAATATAATGTAGATACTGAAGGTTTTAGCCAGCAAAGTTTCCGTCTATACGGAATAATTCATATTTACTTTGTTTTGCCTGTAAGGAGATCCGAACGCGGGACCTATAGTTTACAGGTCCGCTTCTCTAATCACTACATTATTTAACAAGGGGTATTCAGACAGTCAATAAGTCAGTCACTCAGTAAGAGACATTTGCTCTTCTGGCAAAAATTGAGGGCTCTGTCAGACGCACGGGTCAGGATCCAAGCGCGGACTGGGGGCGAGAGGGGAGGAGGCAGGCAGAGCGGACGGGGACGGGAGGTGAGGCGTCTCCCGTACTGGCGGCGAAGGCACAGACGAACAGCAGGCAGAGTAGTCGGGGACGGGCAGATAGTCGGTAAACGTGCGGGCGGCAAAAGCACAGTCAGGGAACGGGCAGAGTAGTCAGGGACAGGCGAGAGATCAGGATACCGGCGGGGAACAGAATTACAGGCAGGGCTTAGACAGAATAGTTGGGAACGGGCGATCGGTCGGAACTTGGGAAGGCAAGGCAAGGCAAGGCAAGGCAAGGCAAGGCAAGGCAAGGCAAGGCAAGGCAAGGCAAGGCAAGGCAAGGCAAGGCAAGGCAAGGCAAGACAAGGCAAGACAAGGCAAGACAAGGCAAGACAAGGCAAGACAAGACAAGAGTCTGGAAACCACGAGCTGTGGCATATAAACATGAACCATTGAGCTGGCAGGGGAGAAGTGGCAGGGAGTTGTATTTGTATGCGTGGTGATGAGGTGAGTGGGGACAGGTGTGTGAGTGGTGATTGGTGACAGGTGTGTGACCTGGTGAAACTCAGGAGCGCGGGCGACCTCTGCTGCGCGCTGGTGGAGGCGGGGACGTGAGAGGACCACTGCAAAATTATCAGTTTCTCTGGTTTTACTATTCATAGGTATGTGTTTAAGTAAAATTGACCTTTTTGTTTTATTGTATAAACTCCTGCAACATTATTCCGAAATTCCAAATAAAAATATTGTCAGTTAGAGTATTTATTTCTAGAAAATAACAACAGGTCGAAATAACCAAAAAATATGCATTGTTTTCAGACCTCAAATAATGGAAAGAAAACAAATTCATATTCATTTATGAACAAAAAATACTAATGTTTTAACTTAGGAAGAGTTCAGAAATCCATATTTGGCGGAATAACCCTGATATGCATATTATCACAATCTAGACTCTCCTGAACATTCCCTACAATACATTCACTGCGGCATATAGAATAGTTTTTTTTTTCATAGGGCAATATGTATTTCATTTCCATTGAGTTACATTGTGGCCAATGGTATGGGTGCAGTAAAAAGCCAGCAACAATTGCAAATACACAGTGCCCCTTGATTTCTTTGCATATTATCACAGTCTAGACCCTCCTGAACATTTCCTACAATACATTCACTGCGGCATATAGATTTTCTTTATTTTTATTGAGCAATATGTATTTCATATCCACTGAATTCCATTGTGGCCACTGAGATGGGTGGAGTAAAAAGCCAGCAACAATTGCAAATACACAGTGCCCCTTGATTTCTTTGCATATTATCACTGTCTAGACTCTCCTGAACATTTCCTACACTACATTCACAGCGGCATATAGAATAGTTTTTTCTCTATAGGGCAATATGTATTTCATATCCATTGAGTTACATTGTGGAAAAAGAGGGTGTGGAAAATATTGTGTTGCTAGATGTAGCACACCATTCCCCATGATTTGACAGATTTATATTACTCTACACAATTTCCTGAACAGTTCGTACAATGCTTTGTCTGTGGAATATTCAATAGTTTATGAGCAGTGATGCAATATTTATTCCATATTCAGTCATTGGCATTTTCTGAATTTTGCTCCTGGAATGTGTTTTAATACCCATTTTTTTATTGAATTTACTCTTTAATATGGTCAAACATGAATTGTTTACAATGTTTTGAGAGCTATATTTTTATGAACAAATAATAAACTCTATTTGTCAGTTTTCAAGTAATATGTTGGTCTCTTTCATTTTGAAAAATTCCTTATTTTCGTGACCCGGATGTGATTTTTTAATTTTGCTCACAAGACGCCGATGTCAACAACGCCTTGACATAAGCGTCATGCCTGCAAAATTAGAGATTCCGTAGCAACAATAGGACTTCCGGTTTAAGGATTTTGCCTTCAAAATAGAAGTCCGCCAAAAAACGCGATCTTAATAAAATAAAAATAATCACTTTCCTAAGTGTATATTGTAAAAATATATAGTAGGAAATGTTCAGGAGACTCTATATTGTGATAAAATGCAAAAGAATCAAGGGGCACTGTGTATTTGCAGTTGTTGCTCAGCCCATACCATTGGCCACAATGGAATTCAGTGGATATGAAATACATATTGCCCAATAGAAAAAAAACGATTCTCTATGCCGCAGTGAATGCAGTGTAGGAAATGTTCAGGAGAGTCTACTGAGCAAATATCTGCAAAGAAATCAAGGGGCACTGTTTATTTACAATTGTTGCTGGCTATCTACTCCACCCATCTCCGTGGCCACAATGGAATTCAGTGGATATGAAATACATATTGCTCAATAAAAAAAATAATATTCTATATGCCGCAGTGAATGTATTGTAGGAAATGTTAAGGAGGGTCTAGACAGTGATAATATGCAAAGAAATCAAGGAGCACTGTGTATTTGCAATTGTTGCTGGCTTTTTACTCCACACATACCATTGGCCACAATGTAACTCAATGCATATAAAATACATATTGCCCTATAGAAAAAAAAACTATTCTATATGCCGCAGTGAATATATTGTAGAAAATGTTCAGGAGAGTCTACTGAGCAAATATCTGCAAATAAATTAAGGGGCACTGTGTATTTGCAATAGTTGCTGGCTATTTATTTTATATAGTATTACTTTTTAACAAATACTAGACAAATACTATTTTTTCCTCAAATTAAGCTAGGGCTTGAATGTACTAGTAATAAAATATATCCTCCTTATAGAGTTGAAGTTGAACTAGAATATTTGGTTTATCTAAAGGGTATAAAACTGTCTTTTGGGCTAACCTAAACCTCTAAAGGTGGTAAAGCAGGTTAATGTAAACAATAGACAACTACATATGATCGTTGGCTGAATTTTTAAGTAATCAACAAGTAAAGAGGTGATTATCACCTCCATTAACAAATGGAATAATGGATCTAAACTGATGGCTATTCAGTCATTGGAATGTGGCCAATGGAATGTTACATGCCAGCAACAATTGCAAATACACAGCGCCCCTTGATTTCTTTGCACATAATTATTCTGTAGACCCTCCTGAACATTTCCTACAATACATTCACTGCGGCATATAGAATAGTTTTTTTTCTATACTTCAATATATATTTCATATCCACTGAATTCCATTGTGGCCACTGAGATGGGTGGAGTAAAAAGCCAGCAACAATTGCAAATACACAGTGCCCCTTGATTTTTTTGCATATTATCACAGTCTAGACTCTCCTGAACATTTCCTACAATACATTCACAGCGGCATATAGAATATTTTTTTCTCTATAGGGCAATATGTATTTCATATCCATTGAGTTACATTGTGGAAAAAGAGGGTGTGGAAAATATTGTGTTGCTAGATGCAGCACACCATTACCCATCGTTTGACAGGTTTGTATTACTCTACACACTCTCCTGAGCAGTTCCTACATTGCTTTCTCTGTGGACTATTAAATAGTTTATGACATTTTCTTAAACAATTAATAAACTCTATTTATGTCAGTTTTCAAGTAATATTTTGGTCTCTTTTATTTTGAAAAAAAAATCCTTATTTTCGTGACCCGGAAGGGATTTTTTAATGTTGTTCACAAGATGCTGATCGCTCTGACGCAATTCATAAAACATGAATTGTATGCGTCCGAGGCTGCCGGCGTGCCGGAACAGTGCACTTGCACTGTAAGACCTCAGTTTACAGGGTTCCGTTTACGCCTTGGAGAAAGAGTTTAACCCCGATTTTCACTGTATAATTCGATCTGTTTAGGGCTAAACTACATGACACAAGTATTGCATACCAATGAATGAAAGGGAATAGAGTGTGCGAAAATAGTCTGTGGATTGTTACAATATAGTTAAGTAAAATCAATACTTGACGTGGATAGTTTGACAATGCCAATATTAATTGTGCATGGTTTAGTCAGTCATTTGCCCGTGAGTGACAATATTCTTTGGTTGGTTTCATGTTAAAAGGAAAGTCAACACAGCCCTCCCACGCCAGAAAACAGGGCCTTTAAATGTCAAATTCACGCCGGAATAGTGGACATGCACCATTCCAATTCTTACTGTTTTGTTTGTTTAACGTAATGTTTGCCGTCTTTAGATTATGATCAATCTAATTAATTACCCGAGCTCATGGGGCACGAACCACAACAACGTTGTAGTCAGGGGTCACCACCAACAAACTGTTAAAGTGCCAAACTGGCAGCATATCAGACCAACACACACATAATAACAGCAGACCATCAATTTCTGCTCAAACACAGACCCACAAAATACCTGAACCAAAGAAACTATCAAAATGCCAATGATTTTGAAACAATAAAGGTTGTGTGTTGTTCTTCACCCTCCCTTGATCAAGAAAATATACTTTTTATAATCATAGCACACCTATTGTTGGAGCTATTGAAATGAAGAAGTTCCGTCAAATTTTGAAACTTCAGATTAAAAAAATAAGGGTGTGCATTGTTCCTCACCCTCCCCTGAGCAAGAATATGTGCTTTTTATATTCATGGCATATTTATTATTGGAGCTATTTAAATGAAGAAGTTTCGTAACATTTTGAAACTTCAGATTTAGAAAAAATGAAGGGTGCACATTCTTCCTCACGTTCCACTGATCAAGAATATATATAGTTGTGCTCATAGGTTTGCATAACCTGGCAGCAATTGTGAAATGTTCACATTGATTTTGAAAATATGACTGATCATGCAAAAATCTGTATTTTATTTAAGGACAGTGATCATATCATTATTATCACATAGCTGTTAGACACCTTTTTAAATCATAATAATAACAGAAATCACCTAAATGGCCCTGATCAAAAGTTTACATACCCTTGAATGTTAGGCCTTGTTACATGACAAACAGGGTGACATGCACAGGTGAAAATGGCAACTAAATGTGAATGTCCCACACCTGTGGCTTTTGTAATTGCAATAAGTGTCTGTGCAAAAATAGTCAATGAGTTTGTTAGTTCTCACGTGGATGCACAGAACAGGCTAGATACTGAGCCATGGGAAGCAGAAAAGAACTGTCAAAAGACCTGCGTGACAAGGTAATGGAACTTTATAAAGATTGAAAAGGATTAAAAAAGATATCCAAAGCCTTGCAAATGCCAGTCAGTACTGTTCAGTCACTTATTAAGAAGTGGAAAATTCTGGGATCTCTTGATACCAAGCCAAGGTCAGGTAAACCAAGACATATCTCAAAACTGCCAGAATAATTATTTGGAATAAAAAGAAATACCTATAGGTAACCTCAGGAGAAATACATGCTACTCTGGATTTTTCTTTTCTTTTCATGGAGCACAATATAACAATACTTCAACAAATACAAGATGCATGGTCGAGATGCCAGAAAGAAGCCTTTACTGGGCCAATGCCACAAAAAAACCAGGCAAACAATATGCCCGACAACACCTTGACATGCTTCATAGCTTCTGATATTTGGAATTACGAGACCAAAATAAAGCTTTATGGTAACAACCATAAGTGCCATGTTTGGAGAGGGGACAACAAGGCCTATATTGAACAGAATACCATCCCCACTGTGAAGCATGGTGGCTTTTTGGGGGGGTGTGGGAGCTCTTAAGGCACAGCGAATCTTGTGAAAATTCATAGCAAGATGAATGTAGCATGTTATCAAAAAATACTCACAGACAAGCTGTGCATGGGACGCCTTTGGACTTTCCAGCATAACAATGACCCTAAGCACAATGCCAAGTTGACCCTCCAGTGGTTACAGCAGAAAAAGGTGAAGGTTCTGAAGTGGCCATCACAGTCTCCTGACCATAATATCATCGAGATACTGGGGAGATCTCAAACGTGCGGTTCATGCAAGACGACCAAAGACTTTGCATGACCTGGAGGCATTTTGCCAAGACGAATGGACAGCTATACCACCTGTGACGGATCTGTGTAATGTCTGCAGGCCATACGCAGACACGTTTTGAAATATAAACCAGCCATTAGCTAGCAGAAGGAGTAGGCTATATTATGTAGTAGAACAAATGGAGTTATAAATTCCTCTAACTGAGAGTAGTTTTATATAGGGCTTCCCTAGCGTCAGAATTATTTATGAGTAATGAAATGTGAACATGATTCAGTGACTACGTTTCATTTCAGAATATATAGGCCATGAGGTAATGAATGTACATAGTAGGACGTGAGACCATTTGAAGACAAATGCTCTTTATTGGATTTTTTTTTATCTCTTAATGAAAGCAAAGAATAGAAGGAAGATCTTTTAAAGCTATTAAGATGTGATGTTACCATGTGCAATGCAATATCTAAGGCATGTTCAACACAGCTATAACATAATACCGTGCCCACTCAAAAATCTCGTAAAAAAACATGCCTTTACAGACATTTTAGACTATGTGATCTGACCAGGAATAACTAGGCGCCAAATCTATGATGAATATCATAATCATTACGTTATGTTCTTCCTGGCTCAAATGTGAAATAATACTTTATAATAGATGGCTCATGTCACATACTTATTCCTGCAGTCATCTAGAAACAAGTGACAAATTATATTGTTGAAAACCTAAATATTGTCCCCTCTGTCTTTTGATTGCCGACACATGCCCATACACACACTCACTTATGTACATGCACACACACACATAATTATTTACTTTACAGATTCTAAAGGTTCTACATCCAACAATTCAAACACATATATTAAATACAATTGATACTACTTCATACATTTTCTTTGTGATAAAATCTATAGACTTTCTTTCAAAAACATCCGAATGGAATCACTAAAAAGGCTTATAAATATGAACTCTGTGGATGATAAGGTATTGACAGGCAAGTAACAGACGGACACTTATACGCAGTCTTATGGACACAAATTAATGTTTGTCCTGGACTAACACAGTTTATTAGCCCAGGACACTGTGTACAGTTACAACTGGCCCACAATGTGCTGTCGGGTACACTTCTCATGAAAAACAATAACATTGTCTCAGGTGGAGGTTACAAAATATTGAGTTAGCTGTTATCAGGCAGTGGTTTCTGAAATTTAATGGACTTGTAAACATGACGGTGAACGCATCATATCGTAAAACAACGATACATAAAAAAACACCATGAATGGAGGTAATTATTGTGCTATTGCAGAGGTGGACATTTTTTGTCAAGGGCCACACGTTCCTTTTCAATGTGCCTTTTGTTCATCAAAAATCTATTTGTGGGACATAAAAGTAGCAGTAATTAAGTGTCTACTTCCATGATCATTTCTCCATACATTTGGTCTATTGTATGTTTAAGAGTGGGCTGGAGTACCATGGGCCAGACTGAATTGCTGCAAGCCAGATATAGCTACAGCCAGATACAGCCCCCGGGCCTTAGTTTGCCTAACCCAGTGCTATTGTATCAATGAGTGACACAACACTGGATAACACATGTGCTAGAAACATACTTCTTTGTTTAGCATCAGTCCCATTACGCTTGCCTCAACATGTTCAAATTGTGTACGGACAACATTTTCTGTTTCTGAACAGTATACAATCAAATCGGAATACAATACAAATATGTTTTGAGAATGTTTGATACCTTCCCAATCCCATTGGGGGCGGTCCAATTTTTCAAGCCCAAACATATTATTTGTAAGGTTGCAGAGTTTTACAGAAAGTCCTGCTCCATCAACCAAAAACCGCAGACCGCTGTTTAGCAAACCTTCAATCTGGCAGGCGTAAAGATTGTAAAAGGCCAATCAGCTCAGACGGACTGAACTATTCATCTCCACTCTTCTCTGAGCTGGTTCCCATGGCGACCACCTCATAGCTGCGCCCCGCAGCCCCATGTTCCGGCGAGAGGCCGACAAGGGGCTCGTAACCTTTGCTTGCCGAGCCCATGCGTTTTCGGTTGCGAGCGCCAGGCTGATACAGCTGCATGGCTGGCCGGTCCTTTATGAAGAGGCAATGGAAAGAGAAAGTGACAACTTGGGTTACAACAACAGCAGCACAAACACCAAGACTAGGCTTTACCTTTGTCAGGGAAAACCTTGTTAAACATGCATTCCAGAATGGTCTCTAACCCAGGTCCTCTGCTTCATTACAGAAAAGACTGCCCTCCTTTACAGCGTTTGAGCTATACCAACTTCAAGTTAGCTGAGGAGTAAGCCTAGAGTACCATCATAACTCTGTTACATGAGTCATAAAATTACATTTAAACTGACGGGACAGAGAGCAAATGCAACCTGTTTCTTGAAGTTTACAGAACAAAACCGAAGACTTGACCACTACTTCCTAACATTTAACCAATGTCAGCTTACAATAATAACAATCAGTTTCAACAACCATGAACTGACAATGTACCATTTGTAATTTGGTAATATAAAACAATATGGTCAGCAGTTGGAAATCTATTGCAATGAGCTGTTTACCTGTGAGTTTATTGGTAAAAAATTGCATAGTTTGCTTCATTTACCGTACAATCAGACTGAATTAAAATACTGCATTATTTTGTCATTTGCATTCCTTAAAATAGGCAGTATGTCTTATACACTGTCTTCTATACACAATACCTTGGTGTATAGCAGGTCCTTTAACCCCAGCACCCCACATATCCGACCTTAGTATAATATTTGTATTTATTTATTTTGTATTTATCTGGAACAATAGGTTACTTTAAATAAAGTCTGGCCGTCCAGGCAGGCTCAAGTGAAACAATTTTAAGGGCTACCAATACAATTACTATTGAATTTCTGGGACATAAACAAGAATTGAGAAGTTGTAAATCCGTACACCTTCATCCATCCTACACGCAGAAACGCTAGCTGTACATTGGCTGGAAGTGGAAAGACTAGCTGAATGTACCTTGTTTGGCAGAGCCCCTCCTATCTGGTGTGGCCCCTCGGATTGGGTCGTCCCTCTGTCCTGATGGTTTAACACAACCTGAGAGATGGGGTTAGGATCACTCGTAATCGTTTGCACATAAGTCATATCATGTTACATACATGTGCCGGTTCCTACATGTTCCGATGTGTAGTGCATATGTACTGCCTACACCTGACCTTTTCTTGCTTACCTTGTCACTAACATTGTTCCGCACACGGTCCTTCCTGCTGCTGCCAGTCTCCTCCCTGTCATCCTTGCTTGGCTTTTGGCCCATCTTTTCACTAGTTTCGGGGCAATAAGAATAGGAGCCAGGGTGCTGGCTGTCTTTCTTTGCACGGTCCTGGCAGTAACCTTTGCCCCATTTCGTCTCTTCCTTGCGCCGTATAAACTTGTCAAACTCGTAGTGGTGGCGCTGTCGTTTCCTCTCCTCGTCTCTTCCTCTGTGGTCTTTGTCTCTCTGCCTGCGGCCATGTTCCCTCTGCTCCTTATCACTCTCTGTCTGACCCCTAGTAGCAGAAAAGGGAAAAGTTACAGTAGGAGGGATTATAACAATATGTCAGTTCTGGCACACTGGCATATTACAATCTGTACACATTAATCAGATTATTCATTACTAAGAATTCTGAATGGGGCAGTGAGAGAACGTCAGTCAAAATTAGCTAAATCCTGAAATGTTTTTGACACACCTAGTAAGAGTGAATGGGTAGGTGTGTCCAAACCTATGACTGGTACTGTATTTTTCTCTATAGTTTCAGGGTGACTTACATTTCCTCATTGCCCCATTCAGAAATTTTGCTTAATAATTAATGATCGGATTAAAGGTGTCACTTTTCTCATTTAAAAGGCCTATGCATATATCCAGTGATAGCATAGCGTATTGAATACAGCAGGAAACACCAAGACCTCTCATTGGATATAGAAAAAGTATTAAAATAACCACATAAATCCAGCCTTTCCAAAGAGTGGAATACGTGATTGAAGGCCCAAAGTTCTGTGGTTCTGGTATCAATTCAGATCCTGGCTCTGGCTAGAAATGTGTTTTTCATGTGATGTGTCTGTGACAAGGTGAGATTTTTTTGAAAAAGAGTGTGATTTTAGCAGATCTTGGCAATTTCAATGAGATGACCATGTGAAGGATTTTAAATAAAACTCAAAGATATTGCACTGAAAGCTCCTTACTTGTCCTTTGACTTAATGTGTCCAGAGCTTTTGTCCCACTTGCACCTCTCGGTGTCTCCACTGTCTCCTTTGTCCTTGAGCCTGTCAGAGTCCACGTCATCGTCTCGGTCACTTTTCTTCAGGAGCTGAGGGGAAACAAAAACACAGTCATTACCCAACTAACAGTTCTTAACAAATAAATAACTTTAATATCTCATGACAAAGTTCTAAGTTCTGGGTGAAACTGGTGAAACCCTACTGTATTTATTCAGATTCATTATTATTTTTCTTGCAATTAAAATGCTAATACTCAGAGGAGCCAAACATGAATAATAGTAAAGGCCCACAACCCACAACCGACAACCTTTCATTAATTGAAATGCCAATTGGCCTAATTGTGGCGCTATAACACACCTCTGAACATGCAAGATCACTACGTTCACCATGTGTGATATTGAGTCTGGTAATTCATTACATAGATCCAGCTCCTGACAAGGAACACTGAATTGTGTGAAAAATGCTTCAAAGAGTGTTCCTTTAGTATTTGCAAAATAAACAATGTTCAAGAAACCTGATATTGGTCATATATGGACCAAAACCTCTAAACACAACATTTTGCAGGCTAGTAAGTCAAAACACATGGTCACTCCAGACCAATAAACATTCAAGTGGGTGTGGTTTTCACATATTTGCAACCAACACCAACACAGAGTACAACATGGTAGACAGGTTTCAACTACATGGGGGCATTAATGAACTTTGCATTAAACAAATTTGCAAGCTCATACCGCGTATGCCATGTGATCTAGCATCTTCACAATTGGTGCACAGGTCAATCTCCATACAAGGAGCATATTTGCTGTTGCGACCCAATAACAACACAGATAAATGGGTTTTAATATCAATTAATTCAAATATCCAAAACACTATTAAAAATTCCTCAAATTAAACTGTGACAGAACAACTCATACTCATTTAAACCAAATCTACCCTCCCCCAAACTGGCACTGTCAGCATCGATGACACCATTGTTTCTCCAGTCCACCACGCATGTAACCTTGGCATCATTCTGGACTCTACACTCTACTTTGTTCAGCACATTAAACAGACTGTCAAATATTTAGCCTTCCATCTCCGCAACATGGCCAAATTCTGCTGAAACCCTAATACAGGCATTCATAACCTCTCATCTTGACTACTGCATCTCCCTACTCACTGGCATCAAATTTACATCCCTCCATAAGCTCTAAATGGTAAAAAAATCTTCGGCCAGACTACTCACTCACACCAAGCCCCGGCAGAATATCACCCCTATACTCTGTGAGTTACACTGGCTTCCTATCTCCCAACACATCAACTACACGATCCTCCTATTGACATAAAGCCCTAAACAATATCTCAGACCCCTACCTCTCTGACCTTCTTCCATATCAACCTACACACTCACTCTGTTTCGGCACTTCGGGCTATCTCATAATCTCCAATTCCAAGCTCAAAAGGATTTGGTGACAGGGCATTCTCAAGGGTTGGTCCTAAGCTCTGGAACTCCCTCCCCAAAACCATCCGTGACTCTGAGACTGTCCACATCTTCCAGCAACGCCTCAAGACTCATCTGTTCAAAATCGCCTACCCCTAGTCATGCCCAATCCCATTCTCTCTATTTTCTTTGTTTTCTCATGGTATTTTTTGTTTGTACCTGTTTCATGTCCATTTTGTAAAGCCTCTTTGGGCACTTGAAAAACGCTATATAAATATAATGCATTATTATTTATTATTACTACTATTAAGAAATTAAGTAATATATGTAACAGGTGTAACATATGTAACATATGCAAACATATGTAAACTATTAAGATGTAACACTCAATTTGGCTACATGTTGCCCTTTAACAGCCTTACAATTACATCGCTTGGTCCTTGCCCTCACTGTGATTGCATCTGGCACACTTTGTCAGGGTTTTGATTCTACCACATTGATAAACTACGGTTCAATTTGGTCACATGGTGGCAATATTGGAAAGGAAATGGCATCAATGCAACAAATGATGAATCTATGGACATTTTGTGCATCTGTGTCTCAACTCAATGGTGGTGCTTTAAAGGTATCTTTAGCATTAATGCTGAATCCAACTGCTTGCAGCTTTAATGTAACTTTTTCTTTTACAGGTTTGTTAAAAAAAGACTTACTTCACCATGTAGTCATTTTTAGCAACAAGCTGGGACCTATTGGATTTAACCTCAGAGACAGAACAGATTTTTCACCTTGGTTTCTCAGGGATTTGATCCATAACAACCTGTCATAACAACCTGCAACTTGAATTAACCAGTGTCCACCTTTATCTTGATCTCTTTCTCTGACAGTTTCTTCTGTTTATCTGCCTCCTTGCGTTTGCGTCTCTCCTCCTCTCTCCGCTTCCTCTTCTCCTCCTCTCTCTGTCTTTTCTTCTCCAGCTCCCTGCGCCGCCGCTCCTCTCTCTTTTCCTCTCTTATCCTCTGTTAAAGAAAAACGGTTCACATTCTCAGATTCCATCTATATCATTGGTAAGCAACTCTTTTGACTGGAGGACCCGTCTGGATTTTACAATTAGCAAATTAAAATAAATATTCATTTTTGCAAACTTGTTTCTTCTGGAGAGTTGTAGGTTGTAACACTTGGAAAAGTAAACTGTAGACAGTGAGCAAAGAGAGAGTTGATGTAAGAGAAACCCATGCTGCAGCTGGACATGTGCACTGGAGGAAGTGGCTGAGATTGGACCGCAGTCACTAATATATTTATTTCAAAAACTCCTTCCAGGCTCCCATAAAATGTTGCCAAATTCTGACCTAAAAGGATGAGAGTCCAAAAAGGGCAACTGAACATGCAGTAAAACATGCTGTAACACTGTTCCTACCTGCTTCTCAAGTTTTTTATTCTTGATATACTCCAGAAGAGGTGTTGTTCGTTTGGCTGCAAGTGAAGCACACATAAAACCAGTCAGACAGATTGACCCACTGCTCTTATTGTTTTACTGACTGATTTTCAGATTGATTCAGCACCTATGAGTTCCCTTGTCTTAGCCTCTATCTCTCCCAGCAAGGTTTCAGGGTTGGCCATGGACTTCTCTTCATCACAGGAGTAGTTCTCCAGAAATCGCCGATACTCTGGGTCTGCAGAGGGATGAACGGAAAGCATGATAAGTCAACACATTTCTTTTTGCAAATGTTACATTTTTACCAAGGCATTAGAGGTAAAGTAAAAGAGTGGTAAGAGTCTAGACTGAAAACTAAATGATCATGAACATTTTGACATTGAACCAATCAAACATCAGGCATTCAGATTGTATGTCAATTTGGTTTCCAAAGAGACAAGAGTCCAGAACCTACCTTCTTCAATACTTCCAGCTTTTGCATCTTTCTTTTTGAGTTTCTTCTTGGAGATTTTCTGAAATGGGGCAAACTCTACCACAGCAGGGTACTCCTGGCCTGAACAAATATTGACATGGAGACAGATCATCACTAGGCAACACTGAACTCACTGATCAAACCATTACCATGCCACAGCAGGTGTCTCATGAAAGACAAATAAGATGTGTATACACTGACACAAACATACACACACAGAATGTGCATACATTTACAATGACCTGTACCACACATAAAAACAGCACCAAACATACAAACCAAATCACAAGATAGCATTACAAGTAGACAACTGAGGATGTGAAATCTGTTGACCGCTAAGGCTTTATGTTTCATTGGATAATACTGCATTTGCAGCAGTGTTTTACATAGCAGAAAATGAATAACATTATGTCAACATTAACTTAAACCTTGGTAATTGGAAAGGAGTAGGTTTCCCAGATACAGATTAAGTGCCATTCACTACAAAGTAAGTTCACCAAAAAATGCTTCTTAGTCCAAGGCATGCACTGTCTGGGAAACTGCAATACAATGTTTGAATTAGGCAGTGATTCCACAGGCAGCACAATTACAGACAAAAGGGTCTGATTTGATTGGGAAAATCACAAAATGCTGTCAAAAGAACAGAACCTGGCAACTTGTATAAAAGCAACTAAATAAGTCTACAGTGAAAACATACCTTTGTTATCAATGAAAACATAGCCATCAAAGCGATCGCTGAAGAGCAGAATGTCTTCCGGGTTTTTGAAGTTGATGTAAGCTCTGGAGAACAGGTGTGGGTAGAGGCTGCAGGGAAGTGACATGAACATATTGTTTTAGAAAAGACATTCTGTCAGAGTAGCCTATTAAGAATGTAGATTTAAAAGGGGGAATTTTAGGGGTTAGGGTAATGATTACATGACTATGTGCACAGTAGAAAGAGTATGATTGGAGTCTTAAAGGGACTGACTGTACTATTCTATGGAAGTGACCTTAATATATCTGTCATCTTTTAAGTCGATTTTGAGGAGCTGGGTACACAAGACCTGTGGAGGAAGGTGTTGTGGGAGATTGGTCAGACAGCAACATTTATTATCGTGCAGGGATTTCCTCATAACTCTGCTATTGGCTAACAAAGGCCAAGTTTGACAGACATTTCCACAAGACCTTCCACAGATATAGGTGGATATGTCAGGGAAAACGATGAACAGAATAGTAGCACAATGAAGCAAAAAATTCCCAGTAAAACAATGAGTCATTGGATTGACTCCAGTAAATATTCACCTTTGATCAGCAGGGAAGAACTCAAAGTAGTCATAGGATGGAAGAGGACTGAGCTGTTCTTCCAGCTGGTCCTTGGACAGGTTGGGTGGAAGTCGCCTTATTACTACCTGGAACCAGTTAAGATAAGCACAAACCCCAAAATGGTGTTTAAAAATTACTAAATTACATGTGGTCTAGGGTGTTTTAGTGGTTAGGGCAAATATCTCCAAGCACATGAACTGTTGTAGCACGGGTGTAAATCGAGCGCACAGCTTTTTCACCAAAAACAATGTCCCCATTCTCCTGTCTAATAAAGCATCAAATGTATATACTTATATACTAACCAGCCAAGCACTTTCAAAACAGTCAAGGACAGGCCCGTAAGTTGGATGTATTTTTGTTTGCTTACATATGACGACGTTTTAATAGCCTACCTAGTAATAAGAAATGTAGGCTATATATCCTGAATATTTCCTACAAAATACAAGCACATGGCTGTATTCTCTTATACTTTGCCCTTTTATCAACATAGCATAGCATAAGCTAGTTACATACATAAGGTTACCAGCAAATGGCCATATTGTTGTTTACAAACAAGCATTGGCCTTCGACATTAGATATGTTGTTGACATATTTCATGCGCCTGACAAATGAGATCGTAGCATGCCTATGCATCCTGACAACGTTCGCTGTCTGTGGTGCTGATTATCTAGCTTCCACATCGTCCATATCTACAACACGACAAGTAGAAACACGCCATTGTAAAGATCTGCCTACCTTAGTAAAGACCTCTTTCTTCTCTTCTTTCTGCTTTGAATTGACGGATAAGGCGTTCTGTTCCCTGGGAATGTCTCTGAATTGTATTTCGACGACACTTTTCTCCCTGGCTCCGGTGATTTGGTCCTTTTCAGACCTCATCTCTCTCCATCTCCCTTTCCTGTGGAAGTCACTTTCCCCTCGCGAGAATTACAAGCCAAGTACCGCGAGTATGGAGCAGAGGCGCTGTCCCCAAAGAGTTAGTGCTGCTGTGCTATTTATGACGTGTGTCTTCTCTTTCTACCACATACATACAGTAAACATATGGGCTATACACCAATCAGCCATAACATTACGATCACTGACAGATGAAGTGAAAAACACTGATAACCTCGTTGGTTACCTATCAGTGGGTGGGATGTCCTAGGCCACAAGTGAACATTCAGTCCTCAAAGTTGATGTGTTAGAAGCAGGAAAATAGGCAAGTGAACGGATCTGAGTGACTTTTGAAAAGGGTCAAATTGTGATGGCTAGACAACTGGGGTCAGAGCATGTCCAAAACTGCAGCTCTTGTGGGGTGTTCCTGGTCTGCATTGGTCAGAACCTTATCCAAGGAAGGAAAAGCTGTGAACTGGTAACGGGCTCAGGGTCTTGGGTAGCCAAGGCTCAGTGATGCACGATCATTTAGATGAGCGACTGTAGCTCAAATTGCTGAAAAAGTTAATGCTGGTACTGGTGTCAGAACACACAGTTTGTTGGGGCTGCGTAGCCACAGAACAGTCAGGGTGCTCATGCTGACCTGTCCACTACTGAAGAATCTACAATGAGCACCTGAGCATCAGAACTGGACCACGGAGCAATGGAATAAGGTGGCTTGGTCTGATTAATAACATTTCCTTTTACATGACTTGGATGGTTGGGTGCATGTGCGTTACTTACCTGTGCATTTGCGTTAAATACAAGACACCAGGATGCACAATGGGAAGAAGGCAAGCCTGTGGAGGCAGTGTGATGCTTTGGGCAATGTTCTGCTGGGAAAACTAGGGTCCTGCCATTCATGTGGATTTTACTTTGACACTTTCATGGCAACGATATTTCCTGATGGCATCAGCCTCTTTCAGCTGGATAATGTGCCTTGACACAAAGCACAAATGTTTCAGGAATGGTTTGAGGAAAACAACAAATTCAGGGTGTTGACTTGGCCTCCAAATTCCCCAGACCTCAGTCCAATCGAGCATCTGTGGGATGTGCTGGTTGCACCTTGCAACATACAAGACTTATAGGATCTGCTGCTAACATCTTGGTGCCAGATACCACAGCACATCTTCAGAGGTGTAGTGGAATCCATGCCTCAATGGGTCAGGGTGGTTTTGGCGGAGAAAGGGGCACCTACTAATTAGGCAGGTGGTCATAATGTTATGGCTGATCAGTGTATTTACGCATGCAATAACGAGCGCAAAAAAAACATACTAGGGCCGACCATATTGCAAGAAGGCAAATAAACTACAATATTTACATTTAATTATTCAGAACGGTAATTATTCAGAATGTTTTGCATGTCCATCACTGTTTGGTTTGGATCTGCCATGAAACTGGAAAGGGACCGACTACAAGAAACAGACAGATCTGCAGGAAAGATCATTGGTGCTAACCTGCCCTCCATCCAGGACGTATACAAAACCAGAGTCAGTAAAAGGGCTGGAAGTGGCAGAAGATCATCACACCCTAGATACAACCTGTTCCTCCCCTCTTGTAGGTGCTACACAGCACTGTATGCCAAAACGAACAGATACAGGAACAGTTTCTATCCACAGACCATCACTCTGATGAACAGTCAACTTCAGTCACTTAGTGCCAGGCACAATCCCTGTATAACCACCCAGTACCTCTGACTCTAACATCCACCTGTCTACAACTTATTTATTTGTACTTTTTTGTCATCCTGCTATTCAGTGTTGTTCATACTGTTTATATACTGTATATATCATATCCACCTACCTCATGTACTTGCACTAAAAAATATTTATTCATTTCAGCATTGTTTGCACACAACTATACAGTGGGGACAACAAGTATTTGATACACTGCTGATTTTACAGGTTTTCCTACTTACAAAGCATGTAGAAGTCTGTACTTTTTACCATAGGTACACTTCAACTGTGAGAGACGGAATCTAAAACGAAAATCCAGAAAATCACATTGTATGATATTTAAATAATTAATTTGCATTTTATTGCATGACATAAGTATTTGATCACCTACCAACCAGTAATAATTATTTCTCTCACAGAAGCCCTCCGGTTCTCCACTCATTACCTGTATTAACTGCAACAAGTTTGAACTCGTTACCTGTATAAAAGACACCTGTCCACACACTCAATCAAACAGACTCCAACCTCTCCGCAATGGCCAAGACCAGAGAGCTGTGTAAGGACATCAGCAATAAAATTGTAGACCTGCACAGCACTGGGATGGGCAACAGGACAATAGGCAAGCAGCTTGGTGAGAAAGCAACAACTGTTGAAGCAATTATTAGAAAATGGAAGAAGTTCAAGATGATGGTCAATCTCCCTCGGTCTGGGGCTCCATGCAAGATCTCAACTCGTGGGGCATCAATGATCATGAGGAAGGTGAGGGATCAGCCCAGGACTACACGGCAGGACCTGATCAATGACCTGAAGAGAGCTGGGACCACAGACTCAAAGAAAACCATTAGTAACACACTATGCAGTCATGAATTAAAATCCTGCAGCGCACGCAAGTCCCCCTGCTCAAGCCAGCGCATGCCCAGGCCCGTCAGAAGTTTGCCAATGACCATCTGGATGATCCAGAGCAGGAATGGGAGAAGGTCATGCAGTCTGATGAGACAAAAATAGAGCTTTTTGGTCTGAACTCCACTCACAGTGTTTGGAGGAAGAAGGATGAGTACAACCACAAGAACACCATCCCAACCCTGAAGCATGGAGGTGGAAACATCATTCTTTGGGGATGCTTTTCTGCAAAGGGGACAGGACGACTGCACCGTATTGAAGGGAGGATGGATGGGGCCATGTATCACGAGATCTTGGCCAACAACCTCCTTCCCTCAGTAAGAGCAATGAAGATGGGTCATGGCTGGGTCTTCCAGCATGACAATGACCCGAAACACACAGCCATGGCAACTATGGAGTGGCTCCGTAAGAAGCATCTCAAGGACCTGGAGTAGCCTAGCCAGTCTCCAGACCTGAACCCAGCAGAAAATCTTTGGAGGGAGCTGAAAGGCTGTATTGCCCAGCGACAGCCCTGAAACCTGAAGGATCTGAAGAAGGTCTGTATGGAAGAGTGGGCCAAAATCCCTGCTGCAGTGTGTGCAAACCTGGTCAAGAACTACAGGAAATGTATGATCTTTGTCATTGCAAACAAAGGTTTCTGTACCAAATGTTAAGTTCTGCTTTTCTGATGTATCAAATACTTATGTCATGCAATAAAATGCAGATTAATTATTTAAAAATCATATAATGTGATATTCTGGATTTCTGTTTTAGATTCCGTATCTCGTAGTTGAAGTGTACCTATGATAGAAATTACAGACCTCTACATGCTTTGCAAGTAGCAAACCCTGCAAAATCAGCTGTGTATCAAATACCTGTCTACCCACTGTATATATAGATCACATCCACTGTCATTAAGTAAATATCTGCACAATAATATTTATTTCCAGCACCCTTTATACCCTGCTCATTGCACTACTGTCTCACCAGTCTTACTATGTTGTTGTTTGGTTTATTTTTTATTATTGCAGTCGGTGATTCTTGTTGAGTTTCCTTACTTTTATGAGTAAGCACATCATGAGTCTGTATAAGCCTGAGTAAAATTCCTCATATATGTACACATACCTGGTGAATAAAGCTGATTCTGATTATAATTATTCACATGAACCGAAATGGTCACATTGTTACATGATGGGAATCAGCAGAGAGAAACCAACACTAGCAAGAGCAGTGACTGTAACATCTAGAGACATGTACTATGACTGCTGGATAGACATCGAATAAGCCTCTATCCATGATTCCTTCTTTTACCTGTGCAAATCTGAGAGACTTAATGGTTAAATGCACATAGATCTAACACATAGGGTCTGATAGGACTTCAATATTTTGGTCACTGATGTGCTGGATTTATGTGTGAATTAAACACACAGTCTTTAAACAAGGAACCAGGCAAGCCTAGTAATAGAAAGTGTTGGCTTTTTAAGATCCGAACCCTGGTCACCCACGTGGATGACTGTCATTTACTACTAAGCCACAAAGCTGGATGTTTGACAGGTTATCAGTAAATCCTTGTGTCTACCTTGAACAGTCATTGCTCTCAATAGATTTGAACGTAGTTCTTCCATGTGAAAGGCACTGTCTTTAACCATTACGTCATAGTATTACACGCTCCAGCAGTCACTAGACACGATAGAGCGTTACGTAAATCTGATTAACATTTCTTATTAAATCGACCTTCTTCATAGCATCTATGAACTTTATGGCTTTTGCCGCTGGCTGTTTTAATAGCTTATTAGTCAGTAATTCCTAGGAATATTCATAAGACTTGAGCAATTGCTAGTGAGTCTGAAGATGAACTTTTCCATGCCAGAAAATACTATTTTAGTAAGGGTCCAGTGGCGTCGCTAGGCCTGGGCGGCCGGGTAAATAGCTTTTATGAATAGCCCCGGATCTTAAATTGACCAAAGAATATAATAATAAAAGCGATTAATCTATCATTCTGATTGTGCATTGTTGCAATGTAGACATGTATGGCCGCTACCGTGTGAGTTGACATTTTCCACATGCACATTCAAAACCTGTACTTTCTGTCCCAGACAGGACGGGGATTATAAACCCGAATGTATTGTGGTCATAGCGACGCCTCTGGTTAACGCTTTGTGCCCACCAACTGCATCACACATTTCCTATACCGATTTTTTTCTGCATTCGTAGAGCGCATTTTTCTGTATACAAAGCATACATTTGCAGCGCACATGCAACATGGACTATAAACAGATTTTCCCGAGTGGACCAGCTTCCTCCTCTCTCCGCGACGTGTCTTCATCAGCAGTACAGCATCAATTATCTTCCTCAAAGTTAGTCTCATGATGGAATGACCAGAACAGGTATCCTCGCAGCTATATATACCTGGTATTTTCCCGCACAGATTATAACGCTTTGGAGGTAACCGTTTCATGGACAGTCTAATAAAGTATTTGTGAGGTACACCATGTTGTTATTTATTAAATACTATACATATATATATATATATATATATATATATATATATATATATATACACATATATATATATATATATATATATATATATAAATATATAAATAGCCTCATTAAGACGTCATTGAGGAATATACAACAAAATAATTCCTTAAATATTTCAGACTTCCGGTTGTACTCTTACAGCAAAAATTATGCAAGAGTTAAAAATATTGAACGCATGCGGGCATTTTGTATGCAACGCAGACAACTACAACATTTCCAACGCATTGTTTCGGGTTGCTTCATCGAAAATGAATGACTTCAGTCGCAACGCAACAAGTTTGACGTATCTGGTGGACATGAGGCGTGATCAGTCCGTGATCCCGAAGCGTAACGTAACTACTGTACGTTGTAATCAGCAAATGTGTCTATCCTTGCCCAAAACGAAAATCCACCAGAAACAGACGCAATATAACCGGAAACTGTTTAATCTCCGCCTTACTATAATGTAAATATTGAAGTTATAGCCAGTGAAGTTTTTGTCTATACAGAATAATTAATAATGCATACTTTGTTTTGCCTGCGAGGAGATCCGAACACATGACATACAGTTTGCAAGTATGCTTCGCTTACCACTAAGCTTTTTAACTATGGCTCGTCAGTCACTCACTCAGTCACTAAGAGGCATTCGGTAAAACCGACTTAAAACATTTACAAAATACTATAATTTACTGTAAGATTCTAGGCAATGAACGGTGATATCAATGACAGTCATAAGGCTGATCGATAATCATTAAGGGTCGAAGAGAGCAATCTACATAAATCATTTTGGGCCTAAATTAATGACATTTGATACTTGAAGACATTAACATATACAAGTGTGTATACAATCATATGTAAACAAACTGTATGTAAACACACCATATTGCCTGAAACCATGGTTTAAACTGTAATTTGTATATCAGACAGTCCTTTCATCCATAGCAATATATATGAGAGTGGTATGATTTTGCCAGCTCTATCCACAGCTTTTCACTTCTATCGCGCCGACGATCCTTCTCCATTTGCGGGATGAGTTTCCCCAATGTTCGGGATTTCACCTCAAGTTGCATGTGTGAGTTTCATCGCGGTCGGAGTCGCTGTCTCGGTCGCTGCAGCTAGGCTTGACACTAGATCGCGGAAGACATAGCGGGTTGGTGGTGGACGCAGAATTCCATGCGTCGAGGCTGGAAGGCTGGCTTACAGACCACCCATAGGTGTCACGTACCGGAACTACACAAAGGAGAGGGAGCAAGTTAAAGTTAGTTTTATAATGGACATTCATATTTACCCGTAAAAACCAATTATTCCACAGACGTCGCTAGGCCTATTAAATATGTTATATTTTATAAAATACTAATTAGCCAGGCCCAAATAAATCATACATCAGTCAATATATGTTCTCAATGATTTATTTTTTGTCAACATTTCCATCACATCTAAACTTCTTAAGAACTGCATAGAAATTGTATAGAATCATGTTCATTTGGCAGCATGTTCGGCTGATTTTGAGGACTAGAACTCTCTCATCCAAAGCGTAAAGTCAGAGTGGACTTTAATTGATTTATTTAGATAGAATTTAAGTAATATTAGATCAGTGTCTAATACCAACTATGAGATAGGTATACAGTGGATATAAAAAGTCTACATACCCCTGTTAAAATGCCAGGTTTTTGTGAAATAATGTCAGAACTTTTTCCACTTTTAATGTGACCTATTATGCCAACAATTCAATTGAAAAAGAAACTGATATCTTTGAGGGGAGAAAATGAAAAATAAAAACCTTACAATATGGTTGCATTAGTGCGCACACCCTCTTATAATTGGGGATGTGGCTGTGTTCAGAATTAACCACTCACATTCAAACTCATGTTGAATAGAAATCATTGCACACCTGCCATTATTTAAAGTGACTCTGATTATTCACAAATAAAGTTCAGCTGTTTTCCTGACATTTTCTCAGTTGCATCTTAGAGCAAAAGCCATGGAATGCAGAGAGCATCCAAAGCATCAGAGGAATCTCATTGTTAAAAGATATCAGTCAGGAGAAGGGTACAAATGAATTTCCAAAGCATTAGATATACAATGGAACACAATGGAGACAGTCATCATCAAGTGGAGAAAATATGGCACAACAGACACAAAACTAAAATGTATGAAAAGATGAGACGAAAACTGGTCAGGGAGGCTTTCAAGAGGCCTACAACATCAAAGGAGCTGCAGGAATTTCAGGCTGTGTGCTACATGTGACAACAATCTCCCGTATTCTTCATATGAATGGGCTATGGGGTAGGGTGGCATAACAGAAAACTTTTCTTGCAAAGAAAAACATCCAAGCCCGGCTGAGGTTTGCAAAAACAAACAGCAAGTCTCCTTATGAACAGTTCCAAGTACCAGCCAATTCTGGCACAAAACCTTCAGACGTCCGTTAGAAAGCTGAAATTGAAGATCACCTTTTAGCACGACAATGACCCAAAGCACACATCCAAATCCACAAAAGCATGGATTCACCATAAGATTCATGTTTTGGAATGGCCCAGCCAAAGCCCAGACCTGAATCCAATTGACCATCTGTGGGGTGATCTGAAGAGGACTGTGAACAGGGAATGTCCTCGCAATCTGACAGATTTGGAGTGCTTTTGCAAAGAAGAGTGGGCAAATATTGCAATGTCAAGATGTGCCATGCTATTAGACTCCAACCCAAAAAGACTGAGTGCTGTAATAAACTCAAAAGGCGCTTCAACAAAGTATTAGTTTAAGGGTGTGCACACTTATGCAACCAGGTTATTGTGAGTTTTTTCCCCCCTCAAAGATTTCAGCATGTTTTTCAATTGAATTGTTATAATGGTGGAAAATGTTCTGACATGATTTATCTTTGTCACATTTTTTTACATCACAAACCCATTTTAACGGGGGTCTGCAGACTTTTTATATCCACTGTATATTTAGCCAACCTTGACCAAAAATAACCTTACTATAATGTTACACCCATTGCTACTCTAAAAATACATTTTCTTTTGGGGAGTATGCCAGGACCTTCCAAAACAAGACTTATGACATCTATGATTTTCTAGTGATGTCGCTGATTCCATGACAACGATAATTATGGTTTCTTGGTCAGATGAAGGTGGACTACAATCCACACTTCTCAATATATAAGATTTATATATATATATATTTTTTAATATATAAATGATAATTTTTCCAAATATTTAAATCTTTTATTGTGGTTTGTACCTTAAAAATGCAATAGCATCTACAAAAAGTATGCCATGACAACAAAAGTACCATAGTCTGACTCGGGGGGATGGTGTGACAACAACGCTATCAGCTGCTCATCCTCCCCCTGCAGGAGGCGGGCCCCAGTGCTCGATGTCACAGGCCTTCTAATACCACCGCCCATCATCAATCCATCGCACCTGTTGTCTTGTTTAGCGCACCTGATCATCATCCAGTCATTACCCCTCCAGTATATATGTTTCCTCTGTTCCCTCTGTCTTTGCGTGTTATTGTCCCACTGTTGATGAGCACAGTCAGCTCCTACCATTAAAACATAATAATAAGCAACCATCGTCTCTGCATCCTGCTTCGTCCCCGCCTGCCTTGAACGCTAACAGAATAACACGCCTAAAACGGATAAAAATGGAGCACAGAGATGCAAAAGAGGCCGGTGTTGCGGAGGTCATTCAGGACCACACCAACATCCTGGCCAACCTAGGCGCTACCATGGCTAACCTCGTCCAGGCAGTTCAGCGCCTAGAGTCGGCCCAGTCCATTCCCGCAGCACCGTCTGTATTACCGCCTCCCCAGCCTGAACCTACCGGAGTTGGAGCTATCCACATCCCCCTCCCCTACGATGGGGCGGCGGACCACTGCCAGGGTTTCCTGCTTCAGATAGACATCGCACTCCAGTCGATTCATCCTGCGCCGACCGATGCCCAGAAGATCTCCTCGCTCGTCTCCTGCCTGTCCGGCAAAGCCCTGGAATGGGCCGCCGCCGTCTGGAACACTGAGGGGCCCTTCCAGGGCAGCTACGCTGATTTCGTCTGCCGCTTCCGGGTCGTCTTTGACCATCCACACGAGGGAAGAGAGGCAGGCGAACGACTCTTCCATCTACGGCAGGGGACGAGATCGGCGCAGGAGTTCACACTGGAGTTCCGAACCCTGGCAGCGGGTTCTGGGTGTAACGACCGTGCCCTCTTCGACCACTACCGTTGTAGCCTTCGGGAGAATGTCCGAAGGGAGCTGGCATGTCGAGACGTGAGCCTCTCGTTTGAGCAATTGGTCGAAACATCTATCCGTCTCGACAACATGCTGGCTGCCCGAGGACGTCCTAGCGGGGGTCCAGCTGTTCCACCCCACTACCTCGACACCGCCGTCCCCATGGATCTGGGGTCTGCTGTACTCCCAGGCAGAGGGCGAGGAGCTGGGGAACAGAGGGGATCAGCTAAGTGCTGGGGCGGTTCCGCTGCTCCGCGCTGCCCCTCTTCCTCCGGCTCGAGAGGCGACGGGCATGGCACTTCCGCATCACCCCAGGTAGCTCATGCCCATTCACCGATTTCCTATCCACTCACTCTCTGCACCGTCCCTGTTGCTTTACCCGGTTTTCCGTTGCTCTCCCAGTGTAAGGCGCTGGTAGATTCAGGCGCTGCTGGGAATTTCATCAACAGGGATTTCGCGTTACGCGCACATTCCCCTCCAGGTCCTTTCCACACCCCTACCCGTGAGAGCGTTGGACAACCAGCCCTTAGGGTCGGGCTTGATAACATAGCGCACTGTCCCTCTCCTTATGGTCACTAGCGGCAGACACAGCAAAACCATTTCCCTTCACGTCACGGATTCTCCCACATTCCCCGTCGTGTTAGGTTTCCCCTGGCTGTCTCTCCATGACCCCGTCATCTCCTGGTCTAGTCAGGTCCTTTCGGGGTGGTCGCGGAAGTGCCGAGGTAGGTGTTTGGGTGTTTCCGTGGGTTCGACCACGGTGGAAAGTCCAGACAGTGCTCCCATCGTGCCAATTCCTCCCGAATACAGGGACTTAGCCGCGGTCTTTTCCAAGGCTAAGGCTACTGTTCTACCGCTTCATAGGCCGGGGGATTGCGCGATAAACCTCCTAGAAGTAGCCGCACTCCCTAAGGGTCGCGTGTATCCACTGTCCCGCACCGAAACTGAGGCATACATTACGGAAGCGTTAGGACAGGGATACATTAGGCCCTCCCGGTCACAGGTCTCTTCAAGTTTTTTCTTCGTGAAAAAGAAGGACGGTGGTTTGCGCCCGTGCATCGATTACAGGGCATTGAATAAAATCACCATTCCGTTCAGTTATCCTCTTCCCTTAATCTCTGCGGAAGTTGAGAGGATGCACAGGGCCCGCTTTTTCACAAAGTTAGATCTCAGGAGTGCCTATAACCTGGTGCGTATCTGGAAAGGGGACGAATGGAAAACTGCCTTCAGTATAACCTCTGGCCATTATGAATATTTAGTCATGCCATACGGTTTGATGAATGCTCCATCACTCTTTCAATCCTTCATCAACCTCGTTTTCAGGGATTTGTTATGCGAGGGTGTGGTTGTGTATATTGATGACATCTTGATATACACGGCTACTCGCGCTGAGCATGTCTTGTTGGTGCGTAAAGTGCTTGCTAGACTGTTGGAACATGAACTGTATGTGAAAGCCGAGAAGTGTCTGTTTTTCCAGTTGTCTGTTTCCTTTCTGGGTTATCGTTTCTCTCGCACAGGTGTGACTATGGAGGAGCATCACATTGACGCTATGCGTAATTGGCCAACCCCAACCACGGTAAAGGGAGTGCAACGATTTTTAGGCTTCACCAACTATTACAGGAGGTTTATCCGGGGCTTTAGCCAGGTCGTGGCTCCGATCACCTCCCTCCTGAGGGGTGGGGCGACTCGGTTACGGTGGACCACGAATGCGGAGCAGGCGTTTGTGGAACTGAAACATCGTTTCACCACCGCTCCGGTCCTGGCTCATCCCGACCCGTCGCTCCAGTTCGTTGTGAAGGTGGACGCGTCCGAATGTGGTTTGGGGGCTGTCCTCTCCCAACGAACGGGGAGTCGGAACACGCTCCGTCCCTGTGCTTTCTTCTCACAGAAGCTCAGTGCGGTGGAGCGTAAATATGATGTTGATGATCGTGAGCTATTTGCCGTGGTTAGAGCCCTGTCGGCGTGGCGGCACTGGTAAGAGGGGGCTAAACACCCTTTCCTCATCTGGACTGACCACCGCAACCTGGAGTACATGCGGGTTGCGAAGAGGCTGACCCCTCGCCAGGCCAGGTGGGGCTATGTTCTTCTCCCGGTTTGTTTTCACCCTTCGGTGTCGTCGCGCGGCTCGGAGGGGGGGTACTGTGACAACGACGCCATCTGCTGCTCATCCTCCCCCTGCAGGAGGCGGGCCCCAGCGCTCGATGTCACCGGCCTTCTAACACCACCGCCCATTATCAATCCATCGCACCTGTTGTCTTGTTTAGCGCACCTGATCATCATCCAGTCATTACCCCTCCAGTATATATGTATCCTCTGTTCCCTCTGTCTTTGCGTGTTATTGTCTCACTGTTGATGAGCGCAAGTCAGCTCCTACCATTAAAACATAATAATAAGCAACCATCGTCTCTGCATCCTGCTTCGTCTCCGCCTGCCTTGAACGCTGACAGATGGGCTACAATCTACAACTTTTAATTGTTTATATCATTTCTTAACACAGTTTTCAAGGGTCGGTTCAATTGAAAAATTAATCCTTATTTTCTAATCAAAACCTCAAACCGTTGAATCTATTACTGGAGGGTGCTCCAATAGATGTGCAATAACTATAACAATGACTCATCATGTTGATTCTGTGGAGAAGACACTATAACCCACAGTAGAAAATAAAACACCATTGTTTCAAAGAAAAATATTTAATACCTTTTACAAAAACTGTCAAATACTTTGCTACATATTGTCAAGACAGCTTTTTAAAGAGTACATCATACTTCGATAGCTTGTTAAACAATATATAATAAGGATCTAACAAAAAAATACATTGCAACAATAATTTTTTTTTATGAATCATTGGCATTTCAGTTCTGGGGTATTCTCTGTCAGTCGCATGCACTTCTGATGGTACCACATGATGCACTGGTCACATCAAATCTGAAAGTTTAATAATTGATATTTCTTTCGATCACTGGCACATAATAAAGTACAGTCAAAGCTAATATCCAAAATGTACAAATGTTTTAGACTTTGGGATATTAATATACCAAGTAGAACAGCTAGAGAAATGCCTGTATGGCCAATCAGGTGTTGAGCATGTCTGGACCCTCACCTCCCAGGCTACAGTGATGTAATTATCCCTGTACTGTTGTACTGAATGGAATTTCCTGATAAGTAGTTCCCAAGATGTCAAATTGTCAGCAACATTCCTACTAAACTAATAAACAGTCACAACCCTACAATTTCCAAATTAGTCTGAGTGACACAAGCATTTTACTCAGGGGCAGCTTGACATGGTACAATCCTATCAGCCCTCGGATAAGCATTTTTGTTACACTTGCCACAGAAACAGACCTTGTTCGTTTCTGGGGAAGCAATACGACCAAGTGTGAAATGGATTCAAAATGCTCCCTGCGTGGCAATTACAGATTTGTAGTTTCGGATAAATGATTCAATAATAAACATGGGTGCATACCGGAAGATTCCACTATGTACCCCCTAACTTCAATAGCGCCAAACGAATGGATGAGCATAAATCGAGAGGTATTTCTGCTGCACCATGTATTAATTTTATGTGGCCTTCCAGGATGAGGATAAAGAGGTTGTCTAATCATGAACAAAATAGTAAATGTAATAAACAAAAGAGAGTCATTTGGTATTATAATACATAATACATTATTAATAAATGGCAAATGTGGAATGTATTATAGCCGTAGGGCTATTATATTTATATCTATACTTGACATCAGTAGTATAAAGGAACAACCATGGATACAAATATGAGAACACTGATTGAAAACCTGAAGACATTGACTGTAGAAAACAGTTTTGCAAATAAACTGTACTAAAGTAACACATGTCAGTACTTACTTGGAAACCTTGAGATGTCCTCCTTGTGCACAAACAAAAAAACTGCAGTTTGCAGTTTGAATAGCTGCTGGGTTAACGCCTTCTGTTAAATGTCTTCAGTTGATGTGTTCATAATAAATGTAAAAAATTTACAGGATTTCTTTGGAAATGTGTGTCCTTCGGCTGTTTATCAACTGAATTACTAAATGACCAGTTACCTACAGAGCTTATAAAGGTTGGTTGAAGATGTACAGATATAAAAAATGCACAGGTGTGGGAAACATTAGTGGTCAAAGACAGTGCAACAGTTGATAAACTATTACATTTCATGGTGGTGTCTGGGTCACCAGTCATTGTTCTGATCTCCAGGGAAAGGTTTCCCGTGGAATTTTGAAAATGTGACTAAGTCACATTCACCCCCGAGTCAGAATATACTACTTTTATTGTCATGCCACACTTTTCGTAAACGCTATTGAATTCTAGACTAAACTAAAAGTCTAAACTAAAAAAATCGCCACACATTTAAAAAAAAAAAAACTAAAAGCTGTAGATTTAGCCCATCCTCCCCCGAGACACTTTTTGTCGACGCTATTGCATTTGAAAGTTTCTAACAACAATAAAAAATGGTATTTTGGATAAACGAAAAAAATATAACAAATATTTGATTCATACATTGAAAAGTGTGGATTGTAGTCTACCTTCACCTGATCAAGAACCCATACTTTCCGTTGTCCTGAATTAGATGTTTTTGATGGGCGAATATGAATGTCCACTGAATGTCCATCACAAAAGTAACTTTGCCTCTCAAGAGGAGCAATGTGTTGACCATAGCAGAAATTACCACAGGTCCCTGCATTTTAACTTAGCTATGGTAGCTTAACACATAACCATAAGCCTAAACACGACTGCCGCCTATTATTTCCCCAGTGTCAGAAAAAGTAATGTATTCTCTATCCTCCCTCTTACCACTGAGGAAAGTCGGTTTGTCGTCGCTGGTTTCCACGCAGAGCCGAGGCGAAGGTCTCTCTGGTGTAGAAACAGAACTCTTGAGACTAGGGACGAAAGTAGAACAAGTGTCCAAGTCCCGACAAACCCGTTCCTGAGTGTAGGTCATGGACGACTTAGATGGAGTGCAGCCCATCGTTATCACTCACCCCTTCAGCTGGTTTCTGCTACACTCCATGAGGAAAGAATCAAACTGTCCGTCATCGGTCAAGCGATTTGGGAGGAGGGGGGTTGATAGAAGGATAGTAGGCGTGTGTGTGTGAGAGAGAGCGAAAAGGGAGAGAGAACGAGAGAAATACGTGTTAGTCAGGGTTTTGCTAGAGTGGTCAACTACGTGGATAATAGATCCAGTCTCGCTTCAGTCGGGAGGAAGGCAATTGAGTTGATAGCATACGCAGAAAGGAATACGGGTCCAGTGTGGAGCGCAGCTTGTGATAGCATGGAAAAATTATCCGTTCTGGCTACTTTAAGTCGCGCTGGATATGAGCGTCAGTAAAATGTTTCAAATAAAGAAAAACAAACAAAGAACTTCATATTAAACGTAGGCCTATAATACATCGATATTAAAAGATTGAACCCTTCCACGTCAAGATCTGACCTAAGTATGCGAGTTGCCGGTCCTATCGAGATGACAAATACGCAGTAAAATGGTTATGTGATTAGACATAAGCTTCATTTACAGATCGTCACTTCAGCAGTCAATTATCAAGACACAAATGTATATAGCGGGGTAATTAAGACAAATAAGGGCAAGTCCTCTTATCAGCACCAAACCTTGGATTAGCTGCTTCAAATTAACTGCTTGCGGTTGAACATAACTCGTTCTTCAGAAGCTCTCGTCTTTAAATGGATGACTTGCAATGTTCAGTTCTTTCATTACAAACGAACACTTCAAAAAACATGCGTGTTTAAAAAAAAAAAATGTTTGGGTTTAAAGTCTTCAAAGTATTATGTTCAGGTTAAGGGAGAAAGGGCCTACGGTTATTTGATGTTTTTAAAAGTATAATCCGTTAGAGATCAATGACTTCATTCAGAGGTAAATAATGACGTAATATGTTTAGAAATTATTCTCAACAAAATTCTTTAGAAACAGAACATGTAATTATTTGACCGCTATAAAAAGACAGCATGGATAAAGACAGGAGGAATTTAAACCATACATACAATTATTTCTTGATAATGATTTTTAATGGTCTTCCTGTGTGAGTTGTGTTTTCAGAAGGTTAACACCCTAGGTTTTAGCCTATATAGTGTACTCCCCCGGTAGGTATCTGCTAAAAAGTATTGTACAATATAGAATAAAGTGTGGCATATTCAATGTAGTAATATGCCTTGTGACAACTAAGATGCAGGCTGCTAGGGTTAAGGTGAGATGTTTTACAGGGTCTGATGTAATACCAGTGGCAGAAGCGATATTGTTAATTCAGCATATCATGTAATCTCACCTGATGCTCATGTTGAATTAATAATAAATGATATTTTCAGAAATATTTTGTGAAAAAATCCAAGCAAACCATTAGAATGTAACAACATTTTATTCCCCCTTTTTCGGTTTTACGTAAATCATAACAATACTGGCAATTACAAAATTACTACAAAAGAACAAAGGAAATTCCTCTGGTCGGTCAGTAGGTAATTTTTTGTCACATGGCTTATTTCATTTTTTGTTTGTTATTGATTCTCATGGCATTCCAACTGTTCATCTTGTTTTGACATGGTCTCTCTTGCTCATTACCAGACAAGAGGTGTGTTACAATGTTTGAAATGGCAACGATAGTATCTGCAAAATGAGTCACAGAAACACATATAACTGACCGAACATACAGTACATTCTGTACATTGCATTCTTTTGGAGATAATGATATGTGACATGACACAATCCTACCAACCAATATGACCATTCAATAACATGTGACAGAAATGAGTAGGTTTAAACCAGGTGTGACATAATTGTGGAAATCTCTGTAGAAATTACAGTATTCCAGGGATAGCATTCCAACTGGATACCATTCCAACTATCAAAAAAGCATATACCATATGAGGTATCACTGCTCGTTTTTTTCATTTCATTCAGAGAAATCAACAACCAAGGTTATAATGATGCAAAAACGGTTAATACTTTAAGAATGTTTGAGCAACCTATTGCTTAATTCCACAGTATATGACAGAAACAGTACTAACACATTGGATGGAACTTTGGGAATCTCTTTTTGGATCTTGCTTGCCCAAATCGAGTAGTCTTGACTTCATCAAATACTAAAAAGATGAAACACATCAGAATGACCACCTTTTAATACACTTTTAACAAAATCAGAGAAAGAAATTTAACAAATATTTATAATATTTCTTTAAAATAATTTCTCCCCAATTTAGCAATGTCCAATTCCATGTAATTACCTAGAGTAACTGCTACAACAGTCCTACAACAGATGTAGTTTGCTACAGGCTTTCTTTGAGATCTGTTCATATAGCCAGTCTGTTATTTTACACCCCCACCCTAAACCAGGAAGTCGTCTCCAACACAACAGGGAAAACGCATACATTGTCTTATTCTTAGCCTGGTTTGAGCTGCCCAACCAGCCAGTGAAGTTGCTTTATTGAGGTGTCCCAAATGCGTATGACCCCTAGATTGGATGGATCAATATGTGTTTCCAATTGCGACCCACTGGCCAACTGGCAATGGCATGATCGGGGCTCAAACCCGCTGCTGGTAACGCAAGTACTTAGACCACAGTGCCACTCAGAGGCTCATCAAATATTAATTGTATAGCAGGACTTTCAATGTAATGCAGAAGCTTCATCAATCTTATAGCCAATTATCTATTCCTCACCTGATGCCTGTAGTATGGCCTCTGCAAGTTGAATTCTATTTAGGAACAATTCCTTCTTTGTGGAATTAATGCAAATATAAGTTAGAAGGTTGGGGAAGCTGTGGCCATCTAAATAATCAGAAATGCATGGTTAAATTAAAGTACAGTTTATCCAAATATAGACATTTGAAATTGCATGTAGACATAATGAGGTAATGTAATAGTCTCAAAGTAATATAATATTAATATTATTTTGCCAGAGCAAGAATATATTTCTCAAATATTCAAACATTTTATCAACTCACCTTCGGTACAAAGACCTCACAGCTAAAGGTGTCCATTTGCAATGTATGCTGGATCTACAGTGGGGAGAACAAGTGTTTGATACACTGCTGATTTTGCAGGTTTTCCTAATTACAAAGCATGTAGAGGTCTGTAATTTTTATCATAGGTACACTTCAACTGTGCGAGACAGAATCTAAAACAAAAATCCAGAAAATCACATTGTATGATTTTTAAATCATTAATTTGCATTTTATTAGTATTACAGATGTGACTGTGACTGCTAATGAATTATGAGGTCAAGTGTCTTGTGGATACTCGACTAGTAATTAGAAGTTGACTGATGGTGCTTCTAATAGAAGTAGTAGTAATAATAATAATAATAATAATAACCTGCAGTTAATAACTAGTTAACAGCATCCATGAATAACATAACGCACTATACAGGGTGAAAGGTTTTAATTTTGAAAATCTAAAAAAAGAAAATCTCACATTTATATTTTGGAAGTAAATGTGTAATAATGCATCATCATATTGTTGCTTACGGTGGCTGAATGGTTCTTGGTGTAATTTGGGAAATTTCAATGTTAAAATACACTTTTGGAAAACATAAATACTCCTATACAAACTGGCAGTTCATTTAAAGCTAGCTCTGCAACTTTTTTAACATGTCTTCACAGAGCAACACATCACTTCACAGATCAACCACATCAAAACAGATCGACACGTCAGAGAAAGAGAGGACGCCTACCTTGCATGGTATATACCAGTGTGTGGGAACAGGATTGCTACGAGGCGATACTGCAGGGACAAACAAAAACGAGAAGGCAACAGCTGAAAGATGTCCCTTCTTGAAAAACTGCTAAAGAGAATGAGGACATCAACAGCAAGCCATAGTGAGGATTCTGAACAGGAACTTTGGACCGCAAGAAAAGCAAGAGCTGATCCATCTAAAAATGCTTTGAATACTTGAAGAAAAATTGTGTTGGGGTGGATCCATGAGGGAAAACAAGTGAGAAAGCGTTCTGGTGGGGGCACCAAGGTACTTGATGTAACCAAGGAGCTTTCAGTCTAGCTGATGCCATGGAAGCAAATAGGCCTAAGGCCTAAATCCCACCTGTTAAGTTTAATCAGTTTTTATTTTGGTTTGAGACATTGGAAGATGCTGATGTCTTTATGTACTATAGATGAGATTGTTATCAGTTTGTCGTATTTGCGCAGGCACCTCAGGACTTTGCAGCTGTTCCGGCAAAAAGCCCATTCTGATCTTTTGGACATTGCAGTGTTTCTGCTGGATCAGTTGAAGAGAAATGGCATGCGTCACGGTAATAAGATGATGCATCTGAAATGCGTCCAGGCTGTCTACGTGGTGACTCAAGAGACAACCAGGCAATGTCTGAAATTACTGGATTGCCACAGAGTGCAACTATGGCGCCGGAATCGCCTTCGGCGACTTTTGTTTCAAAATCCAGGCCCGCACTTTTTATGGCATGTAGATTCATATGATACACCCAAACCATATCTGCATCAACGGATCAATTGAGGGTTTTCACCAATGGTAATATGGCTACATGCATTCTCATCAAATAACGATCCCAAGGTCATAGCTGGATACTTCATTGATGAGGTGCTATCAAGGAATGGGACCCCTACTCGTATTCAGTCAGACTTAGGGACCGAGAACTGTTACATGGAGCAGATGTTCATGAGACATGATCATACAGACACTTTTTTGAAGAAAAGATAGAGCAGTGGTGGGGATTTTTAAGGAAGACACACACACAGTTCTGGATGAACTTATTTCAAGATGTAACAACTTCTCTGGGGACTTCCTAGATAAAAGTCTGATACAATTCACATGTCTTGAAAGAGGTAAGATGTGTAGCTTTATATCTACAGGATGTAGCCTACAATTTAAGGTGGGATGTCATTCTATGTTGTCTTGGGCTATATATAGAGCTCTACGCCAGCTCAATTAATAGGGTATTTGTAATACCTTACCAAAAAGGGATTCATTTAGCAGAGAATTTACTGATTTTGTAGCAATTTCTGACAAAAATGGGGAAACTAGGCTATCTGGCATTGGCAGGTAGGCTTAAGGTTAATGGCTTAATTTAAATATATGCAATTCGTTGTTCTTGTGCTAGAAGGGAAAAATAGTCTAATCTGCAAGATGGTTCCTTTTTTTTACTATAGGCCCTGATCTTACACCCGGTGCAAAGCAGGATGCAAATGCCTTTGCAATTGTCAGACTAATACAGTTGTCATTTTCCATCCTGCACCCATAGTTAAATAACAAATGCACTTGTGTCGGCACCCACGGCACATTGTTATGCAACAGAGACCGATAGTAATGGAAAAGGTATTCAGACAATTTACTTAAGTAAAAATAAACTACTACCGCACTACTAACAAACAAGTAAGATTAAACTGCAAGATTTAGCTACTGAACAAATGTAAAAGTAGGCTATATTGTACTGTTGGAATGCAACAAGGTTAACCATTTGTTACTTTACCACTCTTTTTCTTTATATTAAGAGATAACTGCAGGACGTTGTTCACCTTTGGAACACTCACAGTATTCACCCAAGCAGAAATGCTGTCTCCAGGTGGACGTCCGGTAATGATATACACCCTTCCTCAACTCTTTGTTGCCAGGGAGTACCTTAAAGAGGTATCCCAACAAAAGATACAGGCTTGCATGGAAAAATGCCTTCAGAGAGGACCATATCCTTGTGATAATACTGTTTTACATTTGTTGCCGCGCCATGGCAGAAAACAGTTTTCATCCATCAACCTCTCCAGAGGAAGCTACTGAGCTTTACATGTTCTTCCGTGCTAACATAAGTGACCAAATTCTATAACTTGTACTAGTTGATCAAATGACTGATTGTTGGAAGCATCCACCCATAGTCAAAATCACAATATGTAATAAAGAACAGTGTAACAATGTTTTTCCTTCCCTGGGTGATCTACTGTGTTTGAACTGTTTGACAATTTGCCTTCCTAACTGTTGGTGTCTTTTTTAACAGGTTATTTCCATTACAGCCAAACAATTATATGTGGGTCAGTAACAAAAGACAATGATTTGCATCTTTTGTTTTACAAAGATAGGACCAAATGGACCTGAAATGTCAAGTGGGGTCACCACAAAGGAATGATACATATTTAATACTTCATCCACTACATTGTTTGTGAGTGCACTCATACAAATATAACTCCGATTTCAAAGTTTCACCCAAAAATAGATTTTATTAGGATTTAAATTGTGAATGAGTTATTGCAATATTGGTAGATGTACTGAAAACAACTTTGGTTTTCTAAATAATCGTGGCCAAATTATGTAAAGTGTATTAAAAATGTATTTTTACAGTGGAGCAGAGTTACATTTTATCAAACATTAATTTACCTTAACATTGCCATATTTTCAAGAAAAATACTGGTTACCCCATTTGACACAAACCAGTTACATCACCTGACGTGATGCTTCTATAGTCAAAAACCTTGTGACACTATCAAGCACTGCAGGCAAAGTAGTTAATTGAACTTGCTGTTTAATTTCATTTCAAGTACACATATTTAATTGAGGTAACAATTTACGGTATTAGTGGTTAAAATTTTAACAAAGTGTGTGTGTGAACAGTGTGAGAGGACTAAATAGATGGGCAAAAAAGGGAGAAGAAAGTCTGTTTAGGGTGGTGCATGCCTGAGAGGAGGTAGGCTTGAGAAGCTTAACACAACACAGATGTGTGGACAACAAAGGACCATAGATAGGACGTGTTGCCTGAAACTGAACAGCCCCACACATCCTGTCCATACCTCCTGCTAGGAGTCGCCCATGTGATTGTCACAGGCCAAATGGATAGGACCATTGACCATAGGTTGGGACATACCATACAAGGGTCTTTTGTAAGATATACCTTTCTTATTGGAGGGTATTTGACTGTGTAATGGCTGGTTATGACCATTGGCCACCTCCCTTGTATCCTGGTATAAAAATTGTGTTCATTCTGTATTCATTGGTGAGAGAAAAGGGAAATAACTATGAAAGGTTAACATTGTTGTCTCATGCTGAATAAAGATGGCTCTCCCCTGACTTCTGGTTGCATTAATTTTGTTCATTTATATCAAATGAACAGAAGCTGACAAGCCCTTTAACAAAGGTTTAGTTAAGTTATTCTGGTGCATTTATCTGAATTCTATTTGATCAACTATAAACAGCATTTTTGATATTTAAGTAACATTTCATACTTAAATAAAATAATCCTTGAATGTTTTAGGTGTTTCAAAGCTGCTATTCATGTACCACATTAGGGGTCACAGTTCAAACGCCTCATTCCATTTCATCAAATTTTTATGAAATTATTCAAACATTGCAAAGGAATTACATACACATTTTTATTTAAATCTTTTTTTGAAACACTAAGGCCTTGCACTATAATGCAAGGCCATTATAGTGCAAGGCCCTAGTGTTTTAAGCCTAGCTAAATAAGCCATCTTGATAAATGTGTGGATAAAATACAAACAATAAACAAATACAAATAGTAACTAAATTCATAAAACATCTTGAACCAGTAACTTAACTAGTTAGGTATTTGAAAAGATTGGCCAGATATGTAGGCTTGTAATAGCAGTCAAATGGTATAGCCTCCCATTCTTCTCTAAAAATGTATTAAAACCAAACTCGTTAAAATAGGGCCTCTAAAAAGGTATGTATTGATGTCATTTGTTTGTCCGTTCTTTTACTTAATGTACTTGAATTTAATTTAACCATATAGACAAAAAGTCATTGACCCATGTATCACAATTGGGTAATGTGGAGTGGCGATACGGTGTTAAAATATGTTCTAGTCTATGCAAAAATCCCAGAAGAAAGTGACATTTTCACAGCCAAAAAACATAACATTAGGGCACACCATCAAAATATTGAATCTATCCAGAACCTCAGTATAAAATTCTATACAGAAATTCTGTATATAACTTTTTTGATTATATAGTGAAATAAAACCGTTAAATGGGATTGTCAATTTTTGTAACATTTTTTAAATAATAATTAATAAATAAAAAATTAACCACTGAATGCACTGCTGTTTACTGCTGTCAACGATGCGATGTGAGGGGCTACATTGAAACCACCACCACCACAAAATTCCAACCTCTGGGTAACAATAACCATTAACACATCAATGTGTGATAGGCTGTGGCAAATCAGACATACTGATAAGAACACAAGTAGACAATTATGAATTAACATGACAGGAATTACATACAGCACATCCGGAATGTTTTCCCACCGCTTCACTTTTCCACATTTTGTTATGTTACACTCTTATTCCGAAATTGATTAAAATTAATTATTTCCTTCATACCCCATAATGACGTGCTTTTTTAAAATCTTAACAAATGTATTAAAAACAAAGACACTTCTTTCACATTGTCATTATGAAGTATTGTTTGTTGAATTTTGAGGAAAACAATGAATTTAAATCCATTATGGAATAAGGGGGTAACATAACAAAATGTGGAAAAAGTGAAGCACTGGGAATACTTCAAATCTATCAAAATAAGGTTATTTTCGGTCAATGTTGGATAAAAGTACACCTGTTTAACAGTTTGTGTTAGAGACTGATCTAATATGAAAAATTATATCTAAAGACATTAAAGTCATTATTGTCTTCATCCAACCAACACCAACAAGTCACAAAAATGTCTGTACTATGTAGCCAAAATACTTTGTCAACTATAGTTTATATTAAATGAACATCCACATACATTATATTCTGTTTCTAAGTGAGAATTCTCTGAATAATTCTGATCAATTTAAATACAGATTTAGTCATTAGCCCATTCATCTCAGAATGAAGACAATGATCATAAAAAAGTAACATTTAACCACCAGATCCCGTAAAGAATATGACCCCCCCATTATTGGCCACCTTACTATATTGTTGAATTACACCATAATTTATTTATAAATATTATAAAGACTTTAGTCTTCTTTGAAGTTTCTACTAGAAAGTTGTAGATTGCTTTCTTGCCTTCCAGTAAAGGAAAGAGACTGATCACTTTGATATTACGTGATGTCTGGTCTGTCACGCAAGTCGAATTTCCCGAACTGTAACTTTTTTACCTCCATACTTTTCTATCAAATACGGCGATGGGCTAGCAGTAAGGTTATATTGATTATCAAAATGTACCGTTGCTTTCCAGTGCTATTACATTTTGAACTTGAGAGGATTTACTTCTTCAATCACTAGAAAGGTAAGCTATTATTTACAGAAGACAGCTTGTTACAGATAATGTGTTTAAAGCATCAAACTCAACCTAACATGCCGCCAAATGAACACGATTCTATACATATTCTATCTAAGAAGTTTAGATGTGATGGAAAGGTTGACAAAATAACAAATCACAGAGAAAATATACTGGCGAAAGCGCCACTAAAATAGGTCTAGCGATGTCCCTGACCCTCGCCATAAAATTTTTAACCAAACGCAATGTGGGCAACAGAACTTGGAGTAATGGAACTTAAGGGAAGAACTTGGGATGAACGTTCCCTGATTCTGCTGATCCTACTGTAACATGATTGCAATGATAACAGAATGAACGTGGAGCACAGAGGAGTGTGAATAGTGACAGCTTGCACAGAAAAGCATGGAAAAGCAGTGCCACATCTGATCTCACCGGTCTGAGCAAACTTAAATCAACATAGTAGTCATTGGTCGCATTGATCTGTAAGACTTTGTTACTAAATTCAACAGGGTGTTTTGGGAACATTTGAGCAAACCGTAACCTGGCTGTTCATCAGCAAAATTAGTTTTAGTTCAAAACTAAGGAAGAAATCGAGAGAGGTGCCAGACTGAGGAGCAATGACAGCAGGAATCATCAGGCAGCAACAAAACCATGATTTGGGAGAGGTATGCTTTGAGTCATCAAGCCAGGTTGTCCAAAGGCATGGTCCAAGGTCTCAGGCCCTTCTAATGACACCAGAAAAATGTAAATGAGCTTTCCTTGTATCCAAAAGGATACTTCAGCATAGGGTTAAGTCTGACCCTTGACACCCATCACATAAACTAAAACAATATAAACAATTGAGACAAAGACAGGACTGATTGACACAATACCATAGCAGCATAAAACTAGGGACCAGGACGGAGTGTCTGGAGACATTGTGGCCCCATCCGAAAATAAAGCTGGAAGTAACTCCACTCACTTTGCCACACACCAGATCAAAGAGACACAAACCAGCCGCAAAGACCATGAGAGGAGTGAGTATAGACCACAGAGTTCAGAGATATATGTTAATGTAATATACAGTTAGGTCCAGAAATAATTGGATACTGACACAAGTTCTGTCATTTTGTCCGTTAACCAAAATATATTCAAGTTACATTTAAATAATCAATATGGGCTTAAAGTGTAGTCTCACAGCTTCGAGGGTATCCAAATGGGAGGAAGGGTTTAGTAGACAGCTCTTCAATATAGAGCGCACTCTTTTTCAAAGGACCAAAAGTAGTTGGACAATTAAATCAAAAGCTGTTTCATGGTGTGGACTATTCCTTCGTTGTTTCTTCATCAATTAAGCAGGTAAAAGGTTAAGCTTAGAGGAGTGGAATATCTCCTGATCTCAACCTGATCAAGCATGCATTTCACTTGCTGAAGACAAAACTTAAGGCAGAAAGACCCACAAACAACAACTGAAGTCTTGGCAAAGCATCACAAAGGAGACACAGGGTTTGGTGATGTCATTCCAGACTTCAAGCAGTCATTAACTGCAAATGATTCTTGGCAAAGTATTAAAAATGACATTTATTTATGATGGTGTTAATTTGTCTAATTACTTTTGGGCCCCTGATATAAGGGGACGGTGTAAGAAAATGGTTGCAAATCCTATATGTTTCATAAAAATGTTTCCCCAACCCCTTGAATAAAAGCCAAAAGTCAGTACTTTAATTGCATGTGTTGCTTAATTTCAAATCCATTGTGGTGGCATACAGAGGCAAAGTTATGAAAACTACATCGAATTCCAAATATTTCCAGACCTAACTGTATGCATGTATATTACAGCCCCTTGCCTACAGTGCGCTTGTCCTTCATCAAAGCATTGCGGTGCAGGTGAACAGGTGGCTGGGGGAGGGATGGAGTTATATTGTGTGAGGTCAGATTGTTCTTTGGCTGCCGCTGTTGTCAGACTTCATTGTTAACACAAAAAAATATAAATCCAAAAATAACTTCATGGTCATATTCAATTTAAAAAGAAACATTTGATGCAAACAGTCAAAGCATGCCAAGACTGCAATGACCACACAGAAAACTATTTAAAAAAACACATGTATGGTTTATTTTAGGAACTACATTCTTATAAATCAAAACTGCACTCAGCCAGATTGGTTAATTCAAAGTAAAAATCCACAGGTAAGGAACTCCCGTTCCTGCTTTGGGTTAAGGGGCCGGGTCAGTTGGTGGGTGTTCACAGATGTTGCTTCAGCCTTCGTTCAAATTAGTCAAACATCAGGGGACCTTGTCTTTACTTCCACCCCTTTCTCCATTGTCGTCACCAAAGGTCCACTTGCAAACCAATCCTTCATCCCCAGCCCAGTCAACTTCAGAATCTGAAAGTACTGGATAATTAATATGCTCATATTTTTCACCTTAACCTTGTTTATATGCTTAGTCCTCAACTATTTGCCTTTCCCATTACTTAGGCTACTCCAATCCAGTAATTTTATGTCCTAAAGACAAGAAGTCAACAAGATACGTTTTAATAAGTGCCAGTAGTATGGTTTATAATTGATCCTGAAGACAGAACCAGGCAATCAGTCAACACAATAATCCTGGCATGAACATTGACATCACGTGCTGGTGTCGGACATTGACGTCTCAAGCATCATGTCGCTCTCATACATGTCACACTCAAGGGGAAGCGTGCGACGCAGGGGTGTGTCCAGCAAGGTTTTGTCCTGATTGGATGGGAGCGTCTCGAGGGCCATAACGGTGCTATCCTCCAGAAGCGGCGCAGCTCGAGTGTCGCTGGGTTCTGCCGACGTATTCAGCATCTTCATCAATGCTGGTGTGCTCAGTGTACTGCGGACTTTGTCCTTTATGTCAGTCCCTGAAAAAATAAAAAAAGTAAGGCGTTTTTGAGAGTATGGGAAAGAACTCATCGGTCTCATCAAACCTAACTCAATTGATGGGATTCACTGAATCCTGATTTCTGACAACATTAAGACTATTTCGTTCCTCTCCTGGGAATTTAATGAAAATGCAATAATGTTATTTAAGATCATGTGGGGATATACCTATTTGGCAATCTCCCTCTCTGCAACCATTCATTTTGCTCAGAGTTTGGTGCCATCTCCTGTTAGTAGTGTCAATAAATCAAGTGCTAACCTTGAGGCACAAGTTAGGTTCTGCCAGTTGGTTTCAACATTTTACTGGTCATATACACATTACTGCAGATGTCTTGATTGTATTGCAATTCTCGTATCTTGGCTCCTAGGCAAGACAGTTAAATTAAGAAAGAGTCCACAACTATCGTCAACTTACAAATACAAAATACATTTAATACGATAAAGATAATTAACAGGATGTAAAATAAGTGAACTCTGGAAAAGCATCAAACTGATCTCTTTACAGCTAAAAGGTATCACACAGTGAATCAATTATTATTGATTCAGAATGCAAAATTCAACAAAAGATTCTTGTCTAACTACAACTGAGACCAGAGCATCCCCCACCCCTAACACTGTGCTGCATTCCTGAAACTCCTTTTAATTGAGAGTTGTGGTGATGTCTGTTTAAGAAAAATGTAGTTCACCTTTGTGTTTTTGGAGGAGCTTGGCAATTTTAATGGGGTGATCATTTAACTGGAGTTCAGCTATAAATGACCAGTTTAGGCACCTCTGGAACTTTTTGTTTACAGCATTTTGGACTAAATGTGTGCGTGTTTTCGTATGGGGGAGATTGAACTTCTAAACTATGTGGGATTAAATATGATGTATGTATTTGACTGCAAAATATGCAAAAGATGCTTTGAGTTTATTAACGACTATATATTACAGAGGCTGTTAACCCCATATAAAGATTGTATATTACAGAGGTTGCATCAGCTTTCAAATGTCTGCATTTTCAAAACACACGCTGTGTCACTGTTTTAAAAAGGACCCACCTTTATCATTGAACCAGTACATGTACAGTGCAACAAAATGCAGTTGGCATAACCAGAAGTGCAAATAAAAGGCAGCAGAAAATTTGCAAGTAGTAAGTATATGTATATTACAAGTGGAATGTATAGAAGTGCAATAAGGGCAAATGCAGTACAAATGGCAATACTAAATGCGCAATTAAGGCAAATAGAGGACAGAACATTTACAATTATTAAGTATAGTGTATGTTACAAGTGGAAAAACAGATGTGCACATACAGATGATAATTCAAAATGGCATCCTAGATGTGCAGTCAAGGCAAATTGAAGGAGTACGGTAGCATGTGCAACCGGGATGCAGAGATAGCAGCAATGTGGTAGCATGTGCAACCGGGATGCAGAGATAGCAGCAATGTGGTCCCAGAGCAGGGACGCATATGGAGGGGCAGGAACGTTGTCCAGGGCCCAGACTGACTACTAATTATTAGTCAGTCAATCTCAGTATTCAGTACAACCAAGAAAGTTACACTGTTATTAAACAGAACAAATGCATTGAGGAAGAGATTCATGTTTTTTTTCTCAGCTGTTTCTTCTATACAGTTATGATTCAACCATTTTCTGTAAAAATGGTTTGTTCTATCAGGAAAATAACCTAACACCAGCACCAATACAATTGCAGCCAATTCTATTCCAGCAATCCTGTTCCAGCCATTCGCCTTCTACCAGGCAGGCTTTCCACCTTTCATAATTTTGTCAACAAGCAGTTTACCTGAATGATATTCACTGGTTAGCCATAACATTATTCTAATATTATCTAATATTGTGTAGGTCCCCCTATTGCCCACAAAACAGCCCTGACCCGTTGAGGCATGGACCCCACTAGACCTCAGATTGTAGTGCTGTGGTATCTGGCACCAAGATGTTAGAAGCAGATCCATTAAGTCCTGCAAGGTACGAGTTGGGGCCTCCATGAATGGGACTTGGAGGCGGCCTGCAGCACATCCCACAGATGCTCGATTGGATTAAGATCTGTCAACACCTTGTACTTGTTTTGTTCCTCAAACCATTCCTGAAACATCTGTGTTTTGTGGCAGTGCACCCTATCCTGCTGAAAGAGGCCAATGCCATAAGAGAATACTGTAACCATAAAAGGATGCAAATGGTCTGCAACAATGCTCAAGTAGGTGGTTTATGTCGAAGTAACATCCACATTAATGGCAGGACCCATGGATTCCAGGAGAACATTGCCCAAAGCATCACACTGCCTCCACCGACTTTCCTTCTTTCCACAGTGCATCCTGGTGCCATGTGTTCTCCAGGTGAGTGACACAAACGCACCCGGCCATGTATGAGATGTAAAAGGAAACATCAGACCAGGCCACCTTCTTTCACTGCCTCGTTGTCCAGCTCTGAGGATCACAGGGCCATTGTAGGCGTGGGCCCGACTGGTCTGTGGCTACACAGCCCCATACACAACAAACTGCGATGTGTGTTCTGACACCTTTCGATCAGTACCAGCATTAACATTTTCAGGAATTTGAGCTACAGTAGCTCTTCTGTTGGATCTGACCACACGGGCCAGCCCTCACTCCCCACGTGCCTCAATGAGCCTTGGCTGCCCATGACCCTGCTGCCGGTTCACTGATTTTCCTTCTTAGTACCTTTTGATTGGTACTGAACACTGCAGACCCGGAAACCCCCACAAGGGCTGCAGTTTTGGAGATGCTCTGACCTAGTCGTCTAGTCATCATAATTTGTCCCTCAAAGTGGCTCAGATCCTTACACTTGCCCATCTTCCCTACTTCTAACACATCAACTTTGAGGACAGAATGTTCAGTTGCTGCCTAATATAACCCTTTTTACATCAGAAGTTCTCATGAAGTGCTTTTACAAAACACCCAGCCTTAAACCCCAAGGAGCAAACAACAGTAGTGTTGAATTTCAGTGGCTATTATCAGTGTTATTCACTTCACCTGTCAGTGGTCATAATGTTATGACTGATCGGAGTATACAGCATAAGTATGCCATAGGCAGCGAAGTTAGCTTACTGTGAGAAACTATAATGGCAGCTAGAGACCAGGATGACAAACTCCCTTTTCTGCTAGAGTATACACTACGAAAACTGCTAAGACTTGAAAGAAGATTTAGACTCTCTATGGCTAGCAATCAGGAACCCTAAGCTAACGATAGCAAGGCTAAGAATAACGTAAAACCAGGAGCACAGAAATGGAAGGACAAATCATAAAGAGAACATCAAAATATGTGTAGCAGTTAAGTAATGGCTGTTTTGAATAGAAAAGATGACAGATTACGTGGTTAAAATATGTATTTGAATGTGGCCTAGCTAATATCATTACTATTTATTTATAATTTTGACAGCAAACCAGAATTCCCAGGATATGGGAACTTCTAGTGGTTGTTGAGCATTAGTCACAGTCCTGACTTGGATACAAACTCCATCCCTGTATCTTTCACTCTACAAACACGTGTAGTTACTTTCAAATTTGAATGCATCTATTATGATAAAGGCAGGCATGAACATGACTTGTGAGATATCATCAGAAGAGATAAGTTAATGAAATCTGAATTCACACTCCAATAAAAGGGTCCCATCAATGGTCCGGCCCATGACATGTATTTTGACCACTGTAGGCTCTATGGTAGCACCTTTCAGGACATATCAATTTTGATGTAGTCCAAGAGAATTATCTAAAAACTGTAGATTTGCTTGAGAATAAAGTTAAATGACCCCCATTACAGATTAGAGGCATTACATTTGCATCCCAGAAAACAATGAATACATGTCAGAGTTGGTCTTTGCAAATGTTTGTTGTATAGAGGGTCCATCTGTCTGTGGTGCTGGACATGAAGGAACGCTGGTCACTAACAACCTGACTGGCAGACAATTTGTACTTTAATTTATGCAATACAATGCTGAATATGTTCTGCCAGTCTATGGTGTCTAGATCCATCTCCGCTAAGGTAGTGTGTTGGGGGTCAGGTCTGGGGATGTGGATAAGATCAGAAAACTGATCAGGAAAGGTATCAAGCTGGACATCTTAGAGGAAGTGGCTGAGAGAAAATATATTATGCGGTAGCAATGAAATACTTAATGATAAAAGTAATGAAGAGAGTGTAATGTAAACAAACTTTATTGAAAATAAATTAATATATTGTAAATGTTATTTTGGATTTATTTAATAACTTCAAACTAAACACCATAACTGTGATACTCACCCCATACAATTGGGGTATATTCCTCCACACTAACTTTTCTTATATACAGTGGGGAGAACAAGTGTTTGATACACTGCTGATTTTGCAGGTTTTCCTTCTTACAAAGCAAGTAGAGGTCTGTAATTTTTACCATAGGTGCACTTCAACTTTGAGAGACAGAATTTAAGTTCAAGAAAATCACATTGTATGATTCAAATAATTAATTAGCATTATATCGCATGACATAAGTATTTGATCACCTACCAACCAGTAAGAATTCCGGCTCTGACAGAAGCCCTCCTGTTCCCCACTCATTACCTGTATTAACTGCAACAAGTTTGAACTCTGAGAGCTGTGTAAGGACATCAGATAAAATTATAGACTGGCACAAGGCTGGGATGGGCTACAGGACAATAGGCAAGCAGCTTGGTGAGAAGGCAACAACTGTTGGCGCAAATATAAGAAAATGGAAGAAGTTCAAGATGACGGTCAATCTCCCTCGGTCTGGGGCTCCATGCAAGATCTCACCTTGTGGGGCATCAATGATCATGAGGGATCAGCCCAGAAATACACGGCAGGACCTGGTCAATGAACTGAACAGAGCTGGGACCACAGTCTCAAAGAAAACCATTAGTAACACACTATGCAGTCATGAATTAAAATCCTGCAGGGCACGCAAGTCCCCCTGCTCAAGCCAGCGCATGTCCATGCCCGTCAGAAGTTTGCCAATGACCATCTGGATGATCCAAAGGAGGAATGGGAGAAAGTCATGTGGTCTGATGAGACAAAAATAGAGATTTTTGGTCTGAACTCCACTCACAGTGTTTGGAGGAAGAAGGATGAGTACAACCACAAGAACACCCCCCCAGCTGTGAAGCATGGAGGTGGAAACATCATTCTTTGGGGATGCTTTTCTGCAAAGGGGACAGGACGACTGCATCGTATTGAAGGGAGGATGGATGGAGCCATATATCGTGAGATCTTGGCCAACAATCTCCTTCCCTCAGTAAGAGCATTGAAGATGGGTTGTGGCTGGGTCTTCCAGCATGACAACGATCCGAAACACACAGCCAGGGCAACAAAGGAGTGGCTCCGTAAGAAGCATCTCAAGATCCTGGAGTTGCTTATCCAGTCTCAAGACCTGAACCCAATAGAAAATCTTTGGAGGGATCTGAAAGTCCGTATTGCCCAGCGACAGCCACGAAATCTGAAGGATCTGGAGGTCTGTATAAAGGAGTGGGCCAAAATCCCTGCGGCAGCGTGTGCAAACCTGGTCAAGAACTACAGGAAACATGATCTCCGTAATTCCAAACAAAGGTTTCTGTACCAAATATTAAGTTTCCGCTTTTCTGATTTATCAAATACTTATGTCATGCAATAAAATGCTAATTCATTATTTTAAAAAATCATATAATGTGATTTTCTGGATTTTTGTTTTAGATTCCGTCTCTTACAGTTGAAGTGTACCTATGATAACAATTCCAGACCTCTACATGCTTTGTAAGTAGGAAAACCTGCAAAATCAGCAGTGTATCAAATACTTGTTCTCCCCACTGTATAGGTTGAATTGTCTAGAGTTGACATGAGTAAATTACTGAAAAACCGAAAGGACTCTTGGAAGCCTCCCTGACCAGTTCTCTTCTGGTCTTTTCATCAATTTTGGATCAATCAATGTCTCTGTTGTACCATATTTTCTCCACTTGATGATGACTGTCCTCACTGTGTTCCATGGTATAGCTAATGCATTTGAAAAAAAAAATGTACCCTTCTCCTGACTGTTATCTTTCAACAATGAGATGCCTCTGATGCTTTGGAAGCTATTTGCCGACCATGGCTTTGTCTCTGGGATGCAACTAAGAAAAACAAAAAAAGATGTGTAATGACTTCTATTTAACATGAGTTTGAATGTTACTGGTAATTTCTGAACACAGCCACTTCCCTAGCTATGCAACCAGGTTATTGTATTGTTATTTTTCAATTTTCCCCCTTGAAGATTTCAGTTAGTTTTTCAATTGAATTGTTCAAATTATAGGTCACATTAAAAGTGGGATAATTCTAACATGATTCATCTTTGTCTCATTCTTTTACATCACAAAAACCTGGCATTTTAACAGGGGTTTGTGTAATTTTTATATCCACTGTAGGAATGAAATCCAAGTCAGGACTGTCCACTGGAATACTCAACAACACCCATTGGAAATACTCATGTCCTAGGAATTCATGTTTGCATCTTCTGTGGTTGTTATAAAAAACTTTTTTTTTTTCCAACATATTTGTGGAACAGTGAAACATAATAATTGAATCTAGAAAAATATACTTACGTAGTGAGTTGGTTTTGGATGGTGTTAAAACTAGAACCACCAAATGCCTAAGCCAATTGTCGTTTGAGTTTGTAATTAAAATAAAACTGCCATTTTGAAAGCTACACCCTTCCATGACCTGTCCTAAGTAGACATACAATACATTGTTCTGTGGTCATAATTCTAAACTGACAAACAGAAAACTAGACTGATAATTTGGCCCACGCCACTTAGCGTTGGTACCCAAATGGTACCCAGACGTTAATCACTCCTCACTGAATGCATGATGTCAATGGATGAATGTGCAATACTCCCACATGAATGATCAGAGCCTTGGTTGAATTTGAATGAAATTAAATGAAATAAAAGATTTCCATGACCATTCAAAAACTTAATTAGGCTATTATTGAAACAGACAAACGATATAGGCTACTTATTACACATTACAGTTTTTCAATAGGAGATTTGGCTTATTGTGTAGGCTGATTAATCTAAGGGGAATGGAAAATCTAAAATGGAAATCTAAATAATTATTCACAAACCTAAATACCTCACATTCTTTAGTAATCACCAGTTTAACAATCTTATACCTTTACACTTTTTATATTAGGGGAGGGGAAACTAAATCGTAGTTTGAATTTTGCTCTTTGAATTTTCTCAGCTTATTTTACTGAAGATTAATATTCTATGAATTTGTTAGCCTAAATAACTATTCACAATACAAAATACCAATGATATCTTTACCACTAGTGCTATGCACTGGCGGTGAAATAAACTCCATAACCCCACAAGAAACCTCCGGCGGAGTCCGGCAAACACGTGCAGTTCACATAGCCAATTCATATTGGACCTAGTCCTTTTTTAATAATTTCTCTTGGTTTTTCAATAATTTACTCATGTCAACTGTAGACAATTCATGTTTCCTATCGATTGGCTGTGAGATAGGCCCTACAAATAAAAAATTGATCTAACAAACAAATGAAAATACTACAGCCTGTGTTCTTTGAAATAATTGTTCTATTTAATATTTTTGTGTATGCCAATAGGGACAATTAGTATGCTAATGTGGGATACTAGGGTCTGAAAAGCCTTGCGGTTCAAGTGTGAAGCTTTTATATATAGCTTGAACATTTTTATATACAAATAATGTATAGCTTAATGGCTGCCCATAGTGCTTCCAAGTATTAGGTGCAAAGTCAAACATTTTTGTGCGACCGCTTTACATTTACAAACATTAAGACAACTATTACACTTCATGTTACTTTATAAAAGAGACGTCGTTTGAAGAGATCCGTTTGAAAATTTGAATTGTTGTTATAAAAAAATTTGAATTGTTTATATAAAGCATGAATGGAATGTGTGATAAAATCTTGCCATAGATTTGGTTAATTTAGCCCAATCCTAATGAGGAAGGCTATCCCCCCGCACGTATCTTCAGTATTTTCATTAACTGCATTAACATAACTCTGTGGTACCTCTTCTAACATTGGCTAGAATTACACTCCAAGCAAATAACCCAGAATAAATACTATATGTTCTCTTAGACAAACCCACAATATCTTAACCCGTGGATTAGTCCAGCATGGCACACAATAGCAACTACACTTGGGAAAAGTGTAACAAGAGTTGAACCAACGATCACTAAATTCCTTGTATAAAGCTTACTTTTGAAAATATAAATCCAAAAGTGTTTTCTCATCGGTACTAGCATGAGTTGCAAAGGAAGACATTTTACCTATGTAGGATGTTTTACCTATGTAGGCATCTGTGTCTCCAATGTACATCTCAATGCAGTGGCCGAGCATTGTCACAGAAAATGTGTCATCTCTCTTAAGACCGAGTGCCTATTTAAAAGAAAAGCATGTGTAAAAATTAACAGAAATGCACAGCAATATGCACAGATCACACTATGACAAAATCCACCACAAACTGAATTGAGTAGTACCGTGTGAAAGTAGTCAATGGCGCTTTCGAAGTCACCCATGAGGCTGTGCACATATCCGATAGCGGAATAGGTTGACGCATGCTGGGGAATGAGAACCAGGGCCTGGCGGTGGTACTCCAATGCCTGGTCATACTTCCTGTAGAAGAACAGAACAAAACAAGACAATTCAGATGCTTATTTGGCAACCATAGTGGCTCTAGAGCCATGCCTTGGTTGGGGTTTTTCAGAAAGCCTGTATTTTTTTACCAAACACCTTTATTAGAGGTAGAATAAAGAAACAATTTTCGCTAGCACTTCTTGGTATGAGCTTGTTGCAATGGAGAAAACAAAGTCACAAAACAGCAAACCACGTATATAATATACTTTTGGTTGATTTTCCAGCATATAAAATATAAACGTCCCGCTTTCCCAAAATATCTCACCGCCTCTGTCAGCAAATGACAGCAAAAACAATTTTGTGCTCATACTCCAAATAGCCTACACCAGCAATATACTGCAGCGAACCGTAGGAGGAAACCTTTTTCATATGGCAGTGTTGCTTGATGGATAGGTTTCTCCCACAAATGGTCAAATTTTAATGAGTTTGGGCAGATCGATTTACAGATAGGTGTGAATAGAAGATGGCGATAGGGAAACCTTGCATACAGGGCCTTAACGGTCCTGACGTCGCAGAGACAAGTAACGTCAGAAAAACAAGTGGAATCTTGTTTACACTCAAGCATGTCAAAATATTTAAAAAACAGAATCAAGACATACACTACATCTAGCACGCACAACATCTGTTAACGTTTCAGATGATGTCTAATAAGATTTTGTTTAATAGAATTTGGGAGATAGACAAAGATGACTGGTAAAAAGACTATTAGAGTAGGGTAAGTAGGCTACTGTCCCTAACAAAATTGTATATGAAATACACCTTGTAAAAAAATATTTAAAGTAGCTAACAATATAAATATATGACAGCAAAGACACCGGATTAGCACAAGAAGCAAATGCAAATAGCCTACAGCTGAAGGAGGTTGAGGGAGGGGATAAATGATGTGGCGTCAAGGCAAGGAGGGAGGAAAAAACAACAATGTAATGTATACAGGCCTACCAGTCAAATTAACAAGAACATAGACAACAATAATGTTGACTGTGATAAACTATAAAGCTTGATGAGTGATTTCATATTTTTATGTGATTCCCAGATCATTTTGATGCTTAATGGCTAAATGTTTGAGTGTCTCAGACATAATGAAGAGGAAATGATATGCTGTGTATGCTAGAAGCATAGTGGAGCCGATGTGTTTGAGGCTTAGGAAAATTGCCAAGCAGATTTTATAGACTGGATGAACTTGTGGGGAAAACGTATTTGAACCCCTGTTGATTTTGTAAGTTTGCCCACTGACAAAGAAATTATCAGTCTATCATTTGAAATGGTAGGTTGATTTGAACAGTAAGAGATGAAAAAAGAAAAATCCTGAAAAACTCATTTTATAAATTGATTTACATTTTAAGGCGGGAAATAAGTATTCGACCTCTCTGCAAAACATGACTTAGTACTTGGTGGCAAAACCCTTGTTGGCAATGTTGTGGCAATTTCTTAACTAATGTATTTTGGAGACATGTTTGCTTATCTATTACCTGGTATGTAAATCTGGTCATTGGTTGTGACACACATCTGGATTATGTCAGAGGATCATTAGGTTCTCTGACCATCAGCTCAACTGGCTAAACCATTAAGGGTATCTGTCCATTGTTCCTTAGGAATGTGGTTGTTGGGGGAAGGTAGGGGCAGTTGGCCCTTTAGGTAAACACAACAGTAAACATTATGGCAGGAAGGAAAAGGTTGGGGGACAACCCTCCCACCTGTGAGACCTAAGATTGACGGGTAGCATCCACCACACCCCTTTTAACTATAGTAAATACATCTTTCTATTTGCAAATAAACTGCTAATTGTGCCAAGAGAATTTTGGCTCAGTCTTACTCCTTTTCTAACGATGACATTTCCATCACAGAAATCACATAGGTCAGACGTATTTTGTGGTTGGCCACGAGGTTTGCACACATCTCAGAAGGGATTTTGTCCCACTCCTCTTCGCAGATCTTCTCCAAGTCACTTAGGTTACAAGGCTGACAATTTGGAAACTTCCTCCACAGATTTTCTTTGGGATTAAAGTCTGGATACTGGTTACGCCACTCCAGGACTTTCTTGCCTTGGCCGTTTGTTTTGGGTCATTGTCAAGCTGGAATACCCATCCACGCAGCATTCCTCCTCCAAACACGGCAAGTTGAGTTGATGCCAAATAGCTCGATTTTGGTCTCATCTGACCACAAAACTTTCACCCAGTTCTCCTAGGAATCATTGGCAAACTACTGACGGGCCTGTACATGTGCTTTCTCGAGCAGCGGGACCTTGGGGGCGCAGCAGAATTTAATTCATAGTGTGTTACCCATTGTTTTCTTGGTGAGTATAGTGCCAGCTGCCTTAAGAGCATTGACAAGATCGTTTTGTGTAGTTCTGGGCTGATTCCTAACCGGTCTCATCATCTTTGCAAATCCGCGAGGTGAGATCTTGCATGACCGATGGAGATTGACAGTTCTTTTGTGTTTCTTCCATTTGCAAATAATTGCACCAACTGTTGTCACCTCACCAAGATTCTTGGCGATGGTATTGTAGCCCATTCCAGCCTTGTGTAGGTCTACAATCTTGTCCCAGAAACTTGGAAAGCTGTTTGGTCTTGGCAATGGTGGAGAGTTTGGAATTTGATTGATTGCATCTGTAGACCGGTGTCTTTTATACAGGTAACAAGCATGTTCTCTTAATCTCAGCTCTTTAACCTGTATTAAAAAAAAACACGTGGGTGCCAGAAAATATTTTCCTCATTGAAATTGAAATCAATGTAGAACATTCTTGAGATGCGTTTTACTGGATTTTTTTGTTATTCTGTCTTTCACTGACAACGGGGGGAAAAAATGGTAAATAGTCTCTAAACAGTTTTGTTTTGTGAGTTTGGAATTCTGACAACAAAACAATGCAATACACGCCTGTTCAGGAAAAGTAGTGGAACAACGGTGTAGCTTTCAAAATGGTAGTTTTACTTTAATTACAGCCTGAAATGCCAATTCATGCAGGTATTTGGCAGTCCGAGTGTTAAAGAAATCTAATTTTGAGCCATATGCATGTCGTCAGTGGATTGATTACAAGGTAGACCCAGAAAAAAAGAACATTTCTCAAAACCAGAAAAGGAACCAGGCAAGCCTAGTTCAGACCGCTTGCAATTGAATTTGATGGATGTTTTTGCACCCACTGGTTTTGAACCATGTCTTTAGCCACAACACCACAGAACTGCACGGTTATCTAGGGTCGGTATAGCATCTCGACATTAGAACATTTTGTCACCCATTAACTTTACAAAAATTATGATTTTTTTGCTAGACACCATTTAGCAATCTGTCAAACTGACTAACGTTCATGATTAAGATTACCTCCGCCACAAATAGCATCTGTGAACTGTATGACTTTTGCCTCTTGCTGTTTTAACAGCTTATTTGCCATTTGTGAATACAAGATACAATATCTAGAACAAACCCTAATGCATAATTAAAAACCCACCCGAAGTTTATTTTTGGCTTTGATAACATAGCTATAGAAGGTTCTAGCCAGCAAAGGTTTTGTCCATCCTGAACAAATCCTAAGCCATAATGTGTTTTGACTGTGCCGGGAGTCAAACGCGGGACCTGTTTTTCAGTAGTCCGCGTGGCTAACCACAATGCTATTTAACAAGGGGTAGTCACTCAGGCACTCTTTCGCAAAGAGACATTCGCTATTCTAGGCCGTCTCTGCTTATGCAGTCCGGGAAAATGTTGGGGTATAACACCAAGTCAATTAAACTTCAGGGACATCAATCTGTCAAGTTAGGAAGCACAAGCGACTGAAAATTAATTTGACCTGTTTTTGGTGCAAATGAAAGTGACAACAGGTTGTGTTGAACGTTATGCTGCCTATGACTGGTTTAGCGGTGGATCAGTTATGGTCCGGGGAGGCACATCCTTGGAGGGTCACACAGACCTTCACATGCTAGCCAACGGTACCCTGACTGCTGTTAGGTACCGGGAAGAAATCCTTAGACCTTACACTGGTGCAGTGGGCCCTGGGTTCCACCTGGTACGAGACAATGCCCGGCCTCATGCGGCCAGGGTGTGTAGTCAGTTCCTTTAAGACGAAGGCATTGATGCCATTGAATGGCCCTCAAATTCCCCAGACATGAATCCAATTAAGAACATCTGGGACGTTATGTAGCACATGCGACGCCATCAAGTAGCGCCATACTGTCCAGGAGCTAACTGATACTATGATCCAGGTGTGGGAAGAGATCCCCTAGGACATCAGGAGCATGCCCAAATCATATACTGTGATTAAAATTGTTTACTATAATTGTCAGTGAGTTTGATTACAGCCCTCAGTCTGTTGATGATTGAAGTTTCCATTCACGTTGTTACATCATTTTGTTCTTAACAAATTACATAATGTACAGTAAAGATTTTGATCTTTAATATTTCATTCAATGAGACCCGATTTGCGATTTAAGCATTCACTTAATTTTTTGAAGCAGTGTAGTATAGTGGGTCAATTGAGTGTTGAATAGCGACTCAACTTTGTCTCTGTTTTGGTCCCAGGTGTTACTACGCAAACACAAAGCTAAACAGGTGTTACTATTAGGGCAAAGTTGTGCACCTCACCTAGATCTCTCATGTAAATCTCCTGTACTTCTTGTGGAAATGACATTTTGCTTTTACCATTTAAACCAATTCACTCAGTAAGTCGGAAAATAGGGCCATCCATGAATTCTTCGTTAGAATAACAACAAAAAGACATTAATTGCTACATGCTCCATTTACATAGAAAGTACCCTAACCTTTTCAAAACAGCCACTTGGACTGCAAAGAGTCTACATTTGCTGAGTGGCTACTACTGCATGCATTATTCCTAAACAGATCTGTGTATGAACACCCAACAAGTCCCACTTACACTGAAGGAGGAGAACAAGTGCGTTAGGGTGGGGAATTTTCCCCCCCGCTTTGGGCACTTCACATGAAATGCCACTCATGTTCATTTTGGATCCCAATCTTTCAACAATGCTTCACATGGTACGTGGAAGATAAAACGCACCCGATGACCAAAACCTGAATCCATAAATGAGAGCAAGGATAACACAAAGACATTATAGGTGAAAAGAGGCTGCACATACTAGTCAGAACTTCCATTCTGTTCAGTTCTGTTCCCAGAATGAAAAGGACCATGTATATGACCAATCAATTCTGGATCAGCAAAAAAGCTAGTCACATCTACAGCAAAGGTTGATATTTATCAAACACCTGCTACTAATTCAAACCATGCTGGAATGCAAGGGAATAGCCGGTAGCTCGATTAACTTGCTTGGCTAAAAAGTGATGCCACTTGTGTCTTAAGATAAAAAGTTGAATTAAATCAGCAATCAGCACACACATTATCAAAGTTTGTGTCTAGATGAGTACAACTCAAACAAGGAGGAATATAATAACTAACATATTTCCAGAAATGTTTTGGCTTTTACTGGATAGAGACAGTGGGGAAAGAAAGAGATTTTGCTGAAAGGAAATGAAGTGGATTTAAGCTAATGTTGTGGCATGGGAAAGCGGCAGCGTAGACAACCAGACAACACTAGGCCACAACTGAAATAAATATTTATACTCACTTAAGTTTTCGACAAACATGACCCAGGTTGTTTAGAAGAGGTTCCCACTTGTCGACTGTAACCTATAAGATAATTTGATTTGGAATTGTTTGTTTGCAGTGACAATAAACACACTGAAAATCATCTTGACAAATACAGAATACAATCTCTGCCAGGTCAAACTACTGAAAAATGAAACGAGCAATGTGGGCAGCTACCTCATTCCCAATGGCTTTGATCTTGTCCATGGCATCCAGAAACAACTTTTCTGCACTTTTCCAGCTAAAAAATGCAGAAAGTAACATTATATGTAGGTAGCCTAGCAGAAAGAGTGCCAGATTAGCAAATGAAATGTCTCTAGACAAACCCCAGCAAGGCAGAAAAATTGGTAATTATGTACTTTAGGAAGACTGTTACGCTTGCAAGTGGATAAGAGCATCTGTTAACTAAAATGTCCCTGCAGTTTCATTAAGTTCATAAAAGACCATATCGGAAAATTATTCTAAAATAAGACTAAATAACCCTTTCACATACAACGGTGTTGACCCAAAGCGGTGCCGGTTCAGATGATTCAACCGCGTGGGTATTCCATTGCATCCTATTGTCATGGATGCTTGTGTGAGTGTGAATGAGTGTATCCCACTGCCTGCATGTGTAAGCATAATTAAGTATGGATGTTGCGTGTTCCTGGGGGCCACTCACTCTCCATTCTGGAAGGCGACCACAGCTACCTCATGCATAACAAAGGGGTCTTCTGGGGCGATGCTCAGGGCCTGGCTGAAGAAACGCTCAGCCAGTTTGGAGTTGTTTGTAAGGCCATACTCAAGCCCTATATACAACATGGGGAGATGGCATCTGGAAGGGAGAGATTAGGCCAAACATTAAAATGTCAGTAACAGTGGGCTTGTTACAAAATCCGGACATTACATACACCGGTCAGTACATTTCTCAAAGTTTTAAAAGACAGGGACCAAGATGCATCTTTGGACACACCCCAGAGAAATCATTTATAAGTGTTTTATTTAGTTTCTTAGCACACAAAAAACACTGTTCTATAGATGTATGGTGTAAATGGTTGTGTGAAAAAGTGGTCCGTGTACAACATTTATTTTGATAGGATGTTCAGACCAGGTGGAAGACATTTAACAAAAAGTTGTTCTACATACTTGTTTGCAACATGTTTTTTTGCACACGCACGCACGCTATGGCAGGTGAAAAAGGACTTTATACAAGCCTTAGAAGCCTATGTATATGCATTCCTATACCGGTATATGCGTTGCATCAGTATACACGTTCAGTCGACTGTCACAGACGACCTACCCAGACGACTGAACACACATGTATACGCGTGTAAATATTATTCTATACAGCAGAGGGTGCAGTAGCTCGGGGATCTCTACAAACTGGAAGTAGTTAAACACCTCCGACAAAGAGATAAATAAGGGTTTGATTTTCGGCAAATTACAGTTGAGTAAGGTAGTCATTCATATAGCTAAAACCACCAGGCATGTTGAGTGGAGGTGCTTGGTTACATACAATATAGCCAGTTACCAGTAGGCTTTGTTGGCTCGGTTTGCAAGCGATATTGTAATGAATTTTTTCACTCTTGAACATGTCATCAATATGGTCGTAAACTATCAGCTGTTGGCTATAGACTATGCATCCTCCCTTCCCAAATCATAGTTAATGTCTATTGCTCAATCAAGCTTACACTTTTTGAGTTGACAATTCCTTTTATTACTGTCTATGCTATGCTGCTTTCTGAGTATATATTTTACACAAGCGAGACTGTGGTCAGTTAAAATCACAGACAACGAATTCAAATCGCAGCAAAAAAATAAAATATATTTTTATTAAAATGTAGCATTTCTTGCAGATTTCCCATGAAGAATCAATTTGATTTTTTTCTTTTTGGTAATAGGTCTTATTCTATAAATTTTTTATTAGTATAAAAACGTGTAGCTTACGTTCTTTTTCAGTGTTGTAGATGTTTTGTAAATGTACATTGTAAATTAACATTTTCAATTTTATAAAATCAACAGCTTTATTTAAATAACAACAGACAGACATGATCGCCAGCCATTAACGAGTGGTCTTACCAACACCCACCAATATTATAACAAATTTATACTTTAAGAAGGTACTGAACAAAACATTATATTTAGAGTGTTTTCAAAAGAGTATACATAGCATATTTCTATTTTACTGTGCTTTGTAGGAAGTGTATACGCTGACTTCTAATTATATTTTCCAATTCATTACCATAGTGAATGCATATTAAATAGTTAAAAGTATACAGTGGGGCAAAAAAGTATTTAGTCAGCCACCAATTGTGCAAGTTCTCCCACTTAAAAATATGAGAGGCCTCTAATTTTCATCATTGGGACAAAATGAGAACAAAATCCAGAAAATCACATTGTAGGATTTTTTAATGAATTTATTGGTAAGTTATGGTGGAAAATAAGGTCAATTTTGTCAATAACAAAAGTTCATCTCAATACTTTGTTAAATACCGTTTGTTGGCAATGAGAGGTCAAATGTTTTCTGTAAGTCTACACAAGGTTTTCACACACTGTTGCTGGTATTTTGGCCCATTCCTCCATGCAGATCTCCCCCAGAGCAGTGATGTTTTGGGGCTGGCGCTGGGCAACACGGACTTTCAACTCCCTCAAAAGATTTTCTATTGGGTTGAGATCTGGTGACTGTCTAGGCCACTCCAGGACCTTGAAATGCTTCTTACGAAGCCACTCCTTTGTTGCCCGGGCAGTGTGTTTTGGATCGTTGTCATGCTAAAAGACCCAGCCACGTTTCATCTTCAATGCCCTTGCTAATGGAAGGAGGTTTTCACTCAATCTCACGATACATGGCCCCATTCATTCTTTCCTTTACACGGATCAGTCGTCCTGGTCCCTTTGCAGAAAAACAGCCCCAAAGCATGATGTTTCCACCCCCATGCTTCACAGTAGGTATGGTGTTCTTTGGATGCAACTCTATTTTGGTTTCATCTGACCATATGACATTCTCCCAATCCTCTACTAAATCATCCAAATGCTCTCTAGCAAACCTCAGACGGGCCTGGACATGTGCTGGCTTAAGCAGGGGGACACGTCTGGCACTGCAGGATTTGAGTCCCTGGCGACGTAGTGTGTTACTGATGGTAGCCTTTGTTACTTTGGTCACAGCTCTCTGCAGGTCATTCACTAGGTCCCTCCATGTGGTTCTGGGATTTTTGCTCACAGTTCTTGTGAACATTTTGACCCCACGGGGTGAGATCTTGCGTGGAGTCCCGGATTGAGGGAGATTATCAGTGGTCTTGTATGTCTCCCGTTTTCTTATAATTGCTCCCACAGTTGATTTCTTCACACCAAGCTGCTTACCTAGATTCAGTCTTCCCAGCCTGGTGCAGGTCTACAATTTTGTTTCTGCTGTCCTTTGACAGCTCTTTGGTCTTGGCCATAGTGGAGTTTGGAGTGTGACTGTTTGAGGTTGTGGACAGGTATCTTTTATACTGATTAGTTCAAACAGGTGCCATTAATACAGGTAACGAGTGGAAGACAGAGGAGCCTCTTAAAGAAGAAGTTACAGGTCTGTGACAGCCAGAAATCTTGCTTATTTGTAGGTGACCAAATACTTATTTTACAGAGGAAAGTACCAATAAATGTATAAAAAATCATACAATGTGATTCTCCAGATTTTTTTTCTCGTTTTATCTCTCATAGTTAAAAAGTGTACCTATGATGAAAATTACAGGCCTCTCATCTTTTTAACTGGGGGAACTTGCACAATTGGTGGCTGACAAAATACTTTTTTGCCCCACTGTAGCTGTAAACACAATTAAAGAATATGACATTTGTTAAGGAACATCATGAAAACAAAGCTAATAGTTTGCCAACACTATTTAAACATACAGTGGGGAGAACAAGTATTTGATACACTGCTGATTTTGGCGTTTTTTTTTACTTACAAAGCATGTAAGTAGGAAATGAGGTCTGTTTTATTATAAGTACACTTCAACTGTGAGAGAGGGAATCCAAAACAAAAATCCAGAAAATCACATTCTATGATTTTCAAATAATTTATTTGCATTTTATTGCATGACATAAGTATATGATCACCTACCAACCAGTAAAAATTCTGTTGCTCACAGACCGGTTTGATTTTCTTTAAGAAGCTCTCCTTTTCTCCACTCATTAGCTGTATTAACTGCAACTGTTTGAACTCGTTACCTGTATAAAAGATGCCTGTCCACACAATCAAACAGACTCCAACCTCTCCAATGTGGTGAAGACCAGAGAGCGGTGTAAGGATATCAGGGAGCTGCTTTTTGCAGATGATGTGGTCCTGATGGCATCATCGGTCTGTGACCTCCAGCACTCACTGGATCGGTTCGCAGCAGAGTGCGGTTGGGATGAGGAGTAGCACCTCAATCTGAGGCCATGGTTCTCAGCAGGAAACCGATGGAGTGCCTCCTTCGGGTAGGGAATGAGGCGGTTCCCCAAGTAAAGGTGTTTTGCGAGTGAGGGAAAAATGGAGTGTGAGATTGGCTGGCGAATCAGAGCAGTGGGGGCGGTATTGCATTCGGTAGATCGGTCAATTTTCGTTCCTACCCTCACCTATGGTCATGAAGACTGGGTCATGACAGAAAGAACTAGATCGTGGGTATAAGCAGCTGAAATGAGTTCTCCGAAGGGTGGCTGGCATCCCCCTTTAAGATTGGGTGAGAAGCTCAGTCAGTCATCTGTGAGGTACTCGGAGTAGAGCCGCGGCTCCTTGGCATTGAAAGGAACCAGTTGAGGTGGTTCGGGCATGTGGTAAGGATGCCCCCAGGACGCCTCCCTAGGGAGGTGTTCCAGGCACGTCCAGCTGGGAGGAGACCTTGGGGTAGGGCCCAAGACTATGAGACATATTTTGTCACTGGCCTGGGAACGCCTCGGGATCCCCCAGACAGAGCTGGCAAATTTAGCTCGGGAAAGGGGAGTTTTGGGACCCCTGCTGGAGCTGCTGCCCCCCGCGACCCGATAACGGATAAGTGGATGAATATGAACTTCTAAAGTTTAGCCTACTGTCACCAGAAACCTATACCGACATGAAGAATCACTGGAGCAGCCATTAATTTTTACCGTAGGCCTACATCAGCACAATATTAAAACTTATTTAATACAGCCAATCACAATCACAAATAAATAACTTAATATTTATTTAGTGAAGGCATAAAAAAATGACAACCTCATGTCTGATTGTCCACGATCACGTGTAACATGATTTGCATACGCGCTTCTTGCATATCCGTGCTTCATGCCACGTTTGCGCTACGGCATATTCATGTTTTTGCAGTAGGCTACATTCTTAAATGATGTAGCATATAAATGATAGATTCAATGGGCGGGTGTTGGTAAGACTACCTGGTCATAGCTGGCTAGAATTCTACTCTTGTTATTTAACTAAATCTATTGATAATATTAAACTGGAAATCGTCAAAATTTTTAGCAAGCAATCAAGCAAGCTTATTTATATAGCACAATTCATGCATAGAAGCAATTCAATGTGCTTTAAAGTGAAAATAGAAATAATGCAATAGAATCAAAAATAGTTTACACAGAGGTTATTCCTCTGATAGCACCAGAACTTTCATTACAATTGGTAAAATATAGCAGGATGTACATTTAATAACACAATAAACTAAGAAGAGAAATATAAAATACAGCATAATAATAAAACATAGAACAATAAAATATAAATAGAATACAAAACATAGGAAGCTAGAAAAACTATAACACTAAACAGTGCTGTTATAAAAAACAGGCTCACAGTGGGGTTAAGTTTGAGAGCTCAAGTCATAGGCACGTGAAAAGTGTTTTTAGCCTGGATTAAAAAATTTTACCCATTTGGCGAACGTCTAAGATCTTCTGGTAGTTTATTCCAGTTGTGTACAGCATAACTGCTAAATGCAGCTTCTCCATGTTTAGTTTGGACTCTGGGCTCTACTAGCTGACCTGAGTTAATGGATCTTACAGCCCTGCTCGGTTTATATTCTTCAAACATAACAGAATTGTATTCGGGTCCTAAACCATTCAGAGATTTATAAACTAAAAGCAGCACTTTTAAGTCTATTCTGTAACTGACCGGAAGCCAATGCAAAGATTTTTAAACAATTAAAACAATGTAAAAAGTACAAGATTAACTCTAATAACCAACCAGAAGCCCCACAACCGCGATCACAAAACCTCTAGATGACTCACCAGCGCATCTAGGTCACATATTTTGATTCAGAACTCTGAAAACATAGAAGAGGCTTCATTTCTTTTGCACGGGAACAACGACATTTCGCTGCAAATAACAACGTCTCGTTTGTGTACTTTCGTCAACCAGAAGCCCTGCAATCGTGATCACAGATCCACAACAAAGGTTGTCCTTCAGGATTTCAGCAGCAGCCCTAACTAAATATACTTGAACTTATTCTGTTGTTTGGAACAATACATAAACCAATCACAAACTGTGGTAATATAAACAATGGGATGCCTATCCATGTCACCCTCCCTCCAAAAGAGAGAGAAAGAGCAAGCAAGCGCGTGCTATGGGGAGAGGCATGTGTTGCATTTACCATGCTCCAAATAAAGTCATTATGCACTTGGATTGCATTGAAGAAGCATTCAGTTGCTACAAGCAATTGTTCTGAAAAAAAAGAAATGGCCAAACGGCGAAAGAAGTAGAATAAATGATTATGAAGAGCAAGGATAGTGAAAACGGGTTTGAACATTCATAAGATGAAAAGTATCAGGACAGAATCAACCCATTTGTAAAATAGGGTAAGTTGTGCCTAAATGCTATTCCATGATAATGTTTATTATTATTTAGCAATGTTTAAGTGGAATTAAAAGGCCTGTATGATAACTTCATATAATGGTATGGTAGCCAGTGGTCAAATGTGCACCTATGCTGTGTTGTGTAGTGTCACCTGTGGATATAACCATCCAACGACTGGACACATCCCTGTTCTAATCTCCACCACTTCCAGATATGGCACATGTACGCACGCACGCACGTACGCACTCACGTACGCACTCACGTACGCACGCACGTACGCACGCACGTACGCACGCACGTACGCACGCACGTACGCACGCACGCACGCACGCACGCACACACGCACCTAACCTCATGGGGACCAGACAATAGAAATTGAATGCTCCCTTGCCCTAATCTTAACCCTAAACTTAACCTGTAGCCAAACCTCAATAAAGTAACATTTATGCCTAAACTTCACTTAGGTGTAATGCCTAACCATAACCAACAATGCATGGACATTAAAGAAACCTCAAATCTAACTCTAAAATTAATTGACCCTAATTAAGTTTGACCCTAAACCCTTAGACAGAAACCGGCAAAAGATCCCAATTTCAAAATGAACTGCAATTTCTTCTGGTTTTACAATAGTCATTGGGACATTTGGTCCTCATGAGTATAGTTAGACCATCCACACCCACGCCCAAACCCAGCATCAGTATAGCACTCATCAAGATTACCGTATAAAGAGGCCTTATTTTGATTAGGCTATTGTAAAATAACCATAAATACCCCTTCATCAGCTGAGCAGCGGTGAAGTATGCAGCCATGGCCTGGTCGTGTTCACTTTCGACAGCAAAAGAGTGACCGTACGCGATCCATGCAGGACCGTAAGTCCGCTCCAGTGTGGTCGCTTTACTGCAGAAGACGACATAAGAAATTCAGTGTAAACATTCCATCCTGTCACTTTTTTATGGTACAATGCTATTGTTCTCTTTGTTCAGCAGCAAGTAAATCAACCAAAACATAAGTAATTCTAATAGACTGGTGATGAGTAATAAGTAAAGCTATAAAATACGGTACCTGAGATATCTACGGGCGTGTTCATTTTTGTGACCGACCATTAGATAGTAGCATCCCACCGCAAACCAAGACACCTGGATGAACACAACGTTCATCTTTTGGTTAGTGGTCAAAGAAAGAAAAAATGTAATGGATCAAACTGTACCTAGTAGTGCTCAACAGGATGATTGGAGGGGTATACTCATGGCAGATGGGTATAACTCATCTGCTACAGAGTGGAATATTGGGCAGGGACTATACTTACTGGGTTGTTGGGATATAAGTCCACAAGCTTGTGTGAAAGGTAAAACAGTTCTGTGGGGGTAAAATAGGAAAATCATGAAACTTTATTTTTTGATTAACAAACACGTAAAGGTCGACTTAGGGGGAAGAAAAATGATCAGACTCCAACTCCTTCTCAATTTAAATAATTTTGATGGCTCATTGAATTCTGATAAATGCTGATAAGCCACTGCAACTTGCAGGTAGGGCAGTCGCAGTTATTACATAATTCCCAGACAGCAGTTATTTTATTTTTAGGTATATAGGAAACGTCTCAACAAATACCATGGTAATATTGTCAGTTTCCATCAGTTAGGATGTCAAGCGCACTGGAGCACAAGAGCGTTTGACAGCATTTCGGAAAGTTATAGGCACAGATCATTTATTGAAACTTGTTTTCTTCTTAATTTCAGTATGTTTAAACTTAGTTTAGAATTGTTTTGTTATGCGCAGCAATAACATTTCACAACATTAGTATTTAATAGGCAGTCAGCTGAAACATGTTTATCTGTTGCATCAACTCTGATCGACAAATGAAAAACTCAATCAATATTCACTCAAGCAAAATAAATTGAATTTTGTCACTTCCAACCTTATTTCCTAATCAGACAATGTGCATTAAGATGTATGGACAGAAACATTTTGTCCCATTGCATATTAAACATTGAAACATGTTTTGCTACGTAGGTGAAGGCTGCTTCAAATAACTAGGCTATAGTACTTTCAGCAGATCGAGAGTTGAAACAGCGAATGCACAGTGAAATATTATTGTCATTGCTTTGCAGCTGCGTGAACAGCAATCATCAACAACATTGATTTAGTGCTAGCTCCAAAATCGAACACAATTGAAACACTCTGGTTACATTTTGTTGAGCCCAATTATTTGAAAAAAAAAAAAAGCAAACACCACAAATCTGAAGAACCATCTCCAGATACAACACATGTATTTTTATAATATTATTAGACTAATACTATAATAGTGGCATAAGATTTACAATATACATTTAAACTTTAAAATGATTTGTGCAACAATGGTTAACTAAAATGCCAAACGTTAAGGCCCTACTAGCAAGGCACTGCTACACTATCCAGGTTTGCTGACTGCAGCCTACTCCCAAAATATGGGCATCATATGACTTAAGACAAAAACAGCTTGCAACGGTTTGTCTTTCCAGTTTTTGTATATAACAATGTTAGAAGATTCTTTTATGGATGTAAACTGCTTGGTATAAAGAGCTTGGTATGAAACAGCTTTTAAGTAGCTGGCCTTTAAGAATGTCAACAGTCTTACCATTCGCTTTGCTGAGCTCCACCAGGGTTCCTATATGAACCGGTAAACAGTTTGCATGGAACGGGTCCTTCACCATTACCCTTAAACAAAGCCAAATAATTTGGGTTAGGTGTGGAAAAGTAGAAAGCACAGACTTTTAACACAGTTGCAGCCAAACTAAGAGATGATGTCAACTAACATGTAATAACACAATAATTTAACAGTGCATCAGCTACTGCTGACTGCCATAACCTCAAAGCAGTGGTGGTTTAAGCTAAGTATGATTAAGAACATATCTTGGGAGCAATTGGGTTTAACTGTTTAACACAGGTACCAAACAGTTTTTGCCTTGTCAGCTCAAAGATTCAACCTACAAGCCTTCCGGTAAGTTGCTCTAACCACTAGGCTATGGTTGTGTTAGTTGTCAAACTTACATAGAAGTGAGTTTGTAGCACATTTTGAAATCACAGTTGTAATAATGCCTCTCTGCAAGTGAGACCACAACATCTAAGTTGTCAGCGAGACCGTTGACCATCTCTGGGATCACCATATCACTGGGTTTGTTGTACTGAAGGAAATAAAAAAGGCAATGATGAATAAATGGATGATGAGAACAATGGAGAAAGGGAGGAAATTATAAATGTATTAAAGATACATTAAAGACAAATAATCACTTCTAACCTTAGTGCAATCAGAGAGAACATTTCTGAGTTGTTGATGCTGTCATACTGAAACGCAACTTAAGAATAAACAACAGGGTCCAATGCACATTTTGTCTCCTCACTGGCCCCATCGGGGCAGTTGCTCTTAAATCTTCTGGCCTGGACTGAATTTTTACAGGCCAAAACTGAATTTAAAAAAATACATCATTGTATTTTACAAATATATAGTATGTAAATATATACCCAGAATATTGATTAATGCCACATATTTGCATGTGACAGAAGACATGAGCACTGATACAAGCAATTGCTGTGTAAATATTGATGCAACACCCATCATTACTGTTTAATAAATGGTTATCAAAATATTAGCTGCTACTAATATCATTATTAACTTTTCATGAGGATGCTTGCTTTTTGATGTGACTTATGTTTATGGTAACATAAATATGGCACAATACAGTAGTCCTACTTGCACTAGTTGGTTGATTGGCTTCTTGTGTGACACTGCTAACGGCATTGTTAACATGACACTGTTAAAAAGCCATGTCCACAAAGTTTCTCTGTCCATATTCAACTGACTACATAATGGACATAGTCCGTGAATGGTTTGTCCCTCTTCACAACATGATAGGCGGTCGTAATTTGTTTTCAATTTGGCTATGCGCAAACTCCGTCATTCGGAGCAGCCAGAGATTAACTGAGATTCATCTAGGGATTAACAGAACAAAAGGAATGTGTATTGCTGACATAATACAGCTGGGCAGTATCTTACCACACCGCTTTTAATGGTAATAAATACTGACTGTTCATGTATTTTCCTAAGAGATTCCTCACAGGTTAATTCTATAAGATTTTGACACATCTCTCTATTTGCAAATAAACTGCTATTATGCCGAGGGAATTTTGTCTCTGTACTTACTTCCTTTAAGAGTTCCTATCAAGGGAATTACCATCACAGAAAGAAATTCAATAAAAATGAACGCATTTGCTTTGCCTTGTAGCCTACGATACCATATTTGGATCCTGCTCTAGAATGCACTATAAACTCTGATTGGTCAAAACAAACAAGCCATCAAATATCATTGGTCAAAAAGACAACACAGATACAGTAACACACCAAGGGGGGAAAAGAAGCGCCACATACGCATTTTCATGCGAGAACCAGCAGAAATCAAATCAGGACAGGCAAATGTTTTAACATGATACAATGAATTTAAATGGTTAAATTTAACACTGGCCCAACTGTCTGTCTACGGGCCCAACATTAGGTCTTACTGGCCCTGGGCCATCAGGCCACTGCTAATGTTGAAACCTGTACAAGTTTTGACTTGAAACACAACAGGGGGACCTACCTTTTTCAACTTATTCTCAAACAGGAAGTGAAGTAACTCATCTTCTTCCTCATTGCACTGTTGGCTGAGTGGAAGTGAGTCAAGGAAGTCCTTTTCTGCAAACAAAAAACATCCTCAAATCAGGGACCGTAAAAAAAATTCTCTACGCACAATATTCAATCAATGTGAAGGTAAAATCTCTATCTGCACATTGACTGAATGGACCCTGTAAAAAATGACCATCAACAAAAACTGTCTGATGAATTAGGAGTAGCCTTTGTTGTTGCAAGTGAAACTTGTGAGTTTCTTTAGTGAAAAAATGTAAAGTATTAGATGGACCATCAGAACTACACAGTCTAACAAGGACAATGTGCCATCACTATGACCAACAAGACATAATAACCAAGTTATGTCACAATATACTTCAATTGATCAAAAATCCCTTAAATGTCAAACTGTTTCTTCTTAAAGCTTACACATGTTGTCTCGACACACTGCCATCAGACTTTATACAAATTTTATCTCTAACAATAGACCTGCAGGGAGTTAATAGCTCCCTGCAATCTGGCATTTTCCCAACGTCTCTAAACAGCAGCCATTAAGCCCCTATTAAAAAAGAGAACAATGGATGCATCAATAATGAACAACTATAGACCTGTATCAAATCTACTTGTATAGCCAAGATCATTGAGAAGGTTGTCATTAATCAACTCAGCAATTTTGTGACCTCAAAGGGTCTCTTAGACAAGTTTCAGTCAGGTTTCCGACCTCATCCCAGTACTGAAACGGCCCTGAGCAAAATTGTAAACGATATACGGCGGAATTCTGATACACATAAAATAAAAGTTCTGGTTCTCTTAGATCTCAGTGCAGCATTTGACACTGTAGATCATAGAACACTTATAGATAGGCTGGAAAATTGTGTAGGACGCGCCCGGACAGTCCTCGATTGGTTTATATCTAGATTGCCGGAGTTACTGTCACCATTGGTGATCTTGAATATGACAGAGTGGCTATGACATGCAGAGTTCCACAGGGATCAGTTCTTGGATAGCTTCTGTCCAATCTCTATATGCAACCTCTGGGACAAAATCTACAGAACTACAACATTAACTACTGCAGCTATGCCGATGATACTCAAATATTTGGCTTTCGAACCGTATGACAACAGCTCAATAGACTCTGTCACTATATAGAGCACAAATACCTGGATGAGCCAAAATGAACCGAGATTATTGTGTTTGGCAACAAATATAAAAGAACAAGTGTAAGTAAAGAGCTGGATTCTCGGGACCTTAGAACCAGGCATCAAGTGTGTAATCTTGGTGTTCTGATACTCAGACCTCACATTTAACAGTCATATCAAATCGGACACCAAAACAGCATTCTATCATCAAAAAAATACATCCAGAAACAAAAGCCTCATGTACCAAAAAGACCATCCATGCTTTTATCTCTCGTAGGGTTGACTACTGTAATGGCCTCTTAACTGGACCCCGCAAAAAGACTGTAAAACAACTGCAGCTCATTCAGAATGCATCTGCTAGAATGTTAACTAGGACAAAGAGAACAGAACACATCACTCCGGTTCTTAAACCTTTGCATTGGCTTCCAGACAGTTACAGAACAGATTTTAAAGTGGTGCTCTTAGTTTATAAATCTCTGAATGGTTTTGGACCCGAATACATTACTAACATGTTTGAAAAATATAAACCGAGCAGGGTTCTTAGATCCATGAACTGAGGTCAGCAAGTAGAGCCCAGAGTCCAAACTAAACATGGAGAAGCTGTGTTTAGTAGTTATGCTGTTTATTTTGTTATTAAATGTATATTCTGCAATATACAGACGGGTTCCTCCTAGCCTTGGAATGTGAGGATTGAGGTATCAGGGTGTTATAGTTCATGCAGTCCCCCTCAAGCCCGCTGAGCTAGAGAATTGTAACAACCAGATATAAATTCCAATGCATTTTGTATTTTTATTATCAGTGTAAAGCACATTGAATTGCTTCTATGTATGAATTGTGCTATAAAAAAACTTGCTTGTTGGATTCCATGTTGCTGTGCTTGATGTGCTTTAACCGTTATGTCTGAAAAATAATATTTTATTATAGGTTTACACACCTATTTTATTGTAATTGTTTAAACGGAAATACAATTTGTCTGGAAATATAGCTGTTGATTACAACGATTAAGTTAATGTTTATGTAGGTTAATTGCAGACGTTTACCAAGACATTACTTAGCGCATCTTAGATACCACTTTTCTGCACAAATATTTCCTGAAGACTGCATCTGTTTTTATCGGTAAAAACATTAACATATATTACTTTCCCCACAATAATTATTTGAGATAAAGAAAAATATGCAACAGTAGACCCAAGTGAAAATATAATTCAAGTGTTTAACATTGCGTGTGTATATGAAGGACACTTAGTTTGTTAAACAGGCAATGGCTACATGTTAAACCCATCAATGTTTCATTAATATTTTCAGAGGTAAATGAAGATTGAATTATTTTTCTAAAGTTTCTACTAAAATGGTGTTTGAACAGAACATGTAATTTGTTTATTTCCTGTACAATGGCCTAAAGACGACAATTACTCTTAATAACCCCACATTAACCCAAAGAGAGAGATGGGTGAGAAAAAGCGCCTGTTACAGTATCAGTTAAGTAGGAATATGATGTAAAAAAAGAGTAGTCTCTAAATATTTTCAGTTTGTTAATATAGAACTCAGACAACGGAATAATGTAATGTATGCTAGACCCATTTAGGAAAAATTATCGAAGAAGGGTGTTCAAAATCATTTGCATTAACAAATAAATAAATTTTAGATCACAACAGTCAGGTACAGTAGGCCAATTCAATTTTGATGGAATAATAACAAAAAGCAATATAAAAATCCAGATGTTTAATTAATATTTAAAATAATGCACATTCTTAAATGTTTATTGCCTAGACAACACCAATTTGCACAAAATTTTGATTCTTAAATCATGTTTACAATCTGAATAAGGCCGATGTTAGAAAGGTTCTGAACAAACAGGATACCATGCGAATTACGTCCATATAGAAAGTCAGTGCATTTAAGATCTCAGCAGAACGTTTTTGGATAATTTACTGAAACTCCTTTGTGTCTACATTTTAGTATGTTTAAATTGGGTTTAGAAAAGTTTTGCGATGCCGAAATACAGCCTTATATTGTAACATTATTATTTAATAGACAAGCACCTTTCAGTCGCTTATTTGTCTGGGTTAGAAGCTACCAAACCTGTTTTAAATAGCCATACAGTATACGCCTACAAGTAAACAGCAATAAAACAAACTCTGTGATCCAACAAATGTTTTTTATGTAAATTAGCAAGCAGAATGAACTCTTCACAAGTTGTCTAGCCCACTTGTGCAAAGAAGTGTTTTGACAGGCTATATTATAGGCTCAGATCAGTTACTGAACCACGTTTGCTGCCCTCATTTGCACCATCAGTATTTTAATATTTTTTTAAACCGCCCATGTTACGCCTGCTTCACCTTTGACATTTCTGAGTCGTATGTTGGAGCTGGTGCCAGAGTGCGCTGATTTGATTCTTGTGCCGAGCTTAGTCACATGATTCAGTAATGTCTTACTGTGAAAGTGAGCGGAGGCTTGCTGTTTTCTGTGATCTGTATGGATCATACAGATAACACAATTAGGCTATTTAATATGCTATTAAATAATTTAATTTTTCATTTGGCATATTTCCCACTGGAAATTTTGGCTGCTGATATTTTCATCTGCCAGAATACATCTGATACTGGCGAAAAATCGTTGCCGGCTAACATAAACCCTGGTGCACTAATTTCCGTAGCTCTAGGCCCAGTAATGAGGATTTGGTGTGCATATTGATGGGATGTCCTGGTTGATGTGATCAGGAACCATTTGTGCTTAAAATGGAAACAGTGAATGCAGCACAGTGGAATCAAAACAAAAAGCAAAAAGGTAGTTGTGATTGAAATAATTTAAGCCAACAATCAGGCAATGTAATAATAGCAACAGCCAGGAGGCCATAGAGTACCCAGGCAGATTCAAATTGCTGTTAATGGGCAATACCCCCAGAAAAAGGATGACGCTCCCTGTGAATTAACGTAACAATTCACAATGAGAATGAATTTTAATGTTGATGACATAGTTGATCACATGCAGCGCAACAAAATACGTTTTACCTCTGAACTTAGTTATGCAATCTAATTCATGAAATATCTTTTATATTAAAAATAAAATCTGTCTGTATAAGAAATGTCACTAATTATTGTATAGAACCTTGAAGATGATCCAGCTTCCTATGTAATTCAAAAGGTATCACAGAAATGTATTTATTTATTTATTATTAGTGAAACAAAATCAAAACAATATCTTTGAACAGAGGCGTTGCTAGGACCAGAATACATTTGGGGCTTTGCTATGCATGTTTCATGGATTTGCTGTGATGCTGTGGGCTGTTCGAATCCTTGTCTTACTGTTTTTTAATATTAGGCCTACATGAGTTTATGACATCTCTCTGGAACCCAAAATATTCCCAAACAACAGAAAATAGTCTATTTTTGGTACCAAATCATCCCTCTCATTGTCCACTGGGTTCATTTTCTTAATCGATGCTCTTCCTCTCATTAACAGCCAACCCTACTCCGCAATATTCTTTCACAGTGCGCTCTATATCGCATCTTCATGTTGCAGACAGGTTAATTTCCTGTTTTAAGAATACACACTTTAACAACTTAATAAATTGGGATGAGTGAGAGGCATGAACAGAACATTGTGTTGTATAGTTTGATTGACCAATTTGAGACATACAGCTGGACATTTGAATTGTAAACCTTTATTGTCCTAAAATAGCAAAAGGTAGGGGGAGATGTGTTGTAACAGCACTTGAAGATTCTATGGGTCTATGGGTAGACTGACACGATCCTGACAATCGCTGGCCAGATTCAAATCTTTATACTAATAATGTGTAATTTGGGCCTATTATTTCATGTTATGCTCAATCAAAATAATATATTTTACTGGTGCGATATTCATATTTGTATACAATTTATTAGGAGTTGATTTTAGAATCTGTTTGCCTACATAATAATTAAGATAATGATTTTAATGGTTGGAGTCTGGCAAGCAAACAGCACAATATGCTTGCCACGATTAGGGCTTGCTGTTAAGAAGAGGATCGATGAAGCACATGAACTCAGAGGACAATGAGATCACAGCAACGTCCTTGGGGTAGCCTATACTGTATGCTCAGTTCCCAAAGATTATGAGGAGTTGATCCTGCTGACAACTTTAAATAAAACAAATGTGAATAATAGAATTTGTGTTGCTGTTTAAATGTAGGCAATTCAGCTATTAGTTCTCACACCTCCTAGAGACAACAAAAAATACCCTACTTTGGGGGGGGGGGGACATGATTCCATATGAAGCCCTTAAGCCTGGTTCTATTCCCACTCACGCTCTGACCTCACCTTCCTGGGCAGTCAGCATGTGATGGGACGTTAGAAGGTCAAAGGCTTCAAAGCAGTACACGTCCAGTTTCAAGGCCTCTTTGTAGCTGGATGTGGCCAGAGGCCGGTTATCCATGGCGTCATAGATCTTGCCCCGCAAAAGACAGATGGAGCTGTTGATCTGATAGCGGAGGGGGGAAAAGACCACAGGGGGTCAGGTTCACTGAAGCAGTATCAGTTGGGGAGGCTGTGGCTTCTAACATAAAATCCATCAATTTTGCATGTAAATGGCAGGTAATGTGGATAGGCTTGATATCTATAAAAGCACTGTGATCACTGGTGACAGAAAATTGACAGTATAAAACATTATTTTGATTTAAGACAAATTATGAACCCTTTGATTAATATTATATATACAAAAATATTACTGACTTAGAAGGGATGAATTCATAAAAATACACAGAGATGACATGACAACGTATTGTGTGCCTTTGTCACTTACAAACCAGTACTCAAATCATTAACTTGTATTTTTTCCATTCTGGGGGTAACATCTGTATCCCTGTTTTGTCAGACTGGACGGAGACTTACAGAGGCAGGGCTCATTTCCCAATCCTTGGACGAATCTAGTATCCCATGGTCTTCTTTGACATTTCGGTCCAGCAGCTTTTTGCTGGCTGGCTCCTCCATATCCAGGATGTCCAAGGCCTGCTGGAACTCTTTTGCAGCATACTGTATAAAGCACAAACAAAAGGTGAGTGCTTCCTATGGCTTAGCCCAGTTAAGAGCATGTTGCAGGGCAAATCTTTTTTTAATTTTTATAAATGCAGGGGCCACATATATAATAATTATGTACAGTTGTGCTCAAACGTTTGCATACCCTTGGAGAAGTGGTAATATATTACCATTTGTAAAGAAAATGTGAGCGAGCAGGCAAAATAAATGTCTTATTTCTAATGGGATTCACATTCAACGGTGGGTCATAACAGAATGGCACAATCATAAAACAAAACACGGCCACAAAGAAAACAAATAAACAAGCAAGCCTAGTTGAGCAGATCCGCAATAAAAAATGATATATTTGTTGCCCTTCCTGGAATCAATAGTGGGTCTCCCACACAAGTGGCTGTGTATTTAACCACTACACCACATAGAGTCTGAATGTGTTGTGAGACACCATTAAGCATTGTGTTAAACTGATTACCGTTTCTAATTAGGTTTACGTCCACCATAAGTAGCATCTATGAACTGTATGGCTTTCGCAATTAGTTGTTTTAACAGCTTATTAGCCATTTGTGAACAATAACTGACATTCTTGTCAAGTGAAAAGACAACAGAATTGTGTAACCAGCAAAGTGTTTGTCTATCCTGAACAAATCCTAATACATTATACGAACATCCACCAGAAAAAGTTGCAATATAACGATAAACTGTTTCATTTTAGGCTTCCTATAACATAGCTACTGAAGGCAGGGTTTTTCCTGGCTCAGAATGGGCCTTTGAGGGTTGACTGCACATGACAGTAAGCATCGGTCGGTGTACAGTAAAGACAACAAGTTACCTAATGAAAAATCTATGCATTTTCTTGTTATTTCTGTCATGCTTGAATAAATGAAACCCCGTCTTTTTTTTTTTTATTACAACATTGAAAAGGGGGAGGGGAGTGAGTTTGAGGGACAGGGGTGTGAGGTTGGGAGAGGCAGGCAGTTGCAGAGGTCACATCCGGCTTCAGAGCACTTCACCCTCTTTTTATTAAATAAATAAAAGGATCTGAAGGCCATGGTATTCTATAGGACTGGACGATATGACCTCAAATAAAAATCACAACTAATTTAATTTACCTTGATTAATGAACCATTATTTCCATGTTTCTTTCCTGCTGTTTTGTATTGTGAAGCTTACCTTGTAACAGTGTAATATCAAGCATACTGTAACATTAGAAAGGTGCTATATGAACAGTTATTTTTATTGTTGTCACAGTATTTAGTGTGCTGAAGTAAAATATTATTTATATAGCACCTTTTTAAACACATGAAACAAAGTGCTTAACAAGAACATCAGCCCAGAAAATAAAAGAATAGAAAAGTAATAAAAACATAGACAAGATATTTTATGACATATAAAAACAAACACAGAAAGAATATAGTAGCCAGTCACCACCCAGATATCCCCAATTACATTATTGAATATTATTGCATTGTGTCGGTTGCACTTCCCAATTGCAAGGTGCAGCTGTGTCCAAAACACTGCTGCCAGGCCCATCCATTGAGCTGGGCGGCTTTGACAACAACGTTGTCTGTCGTTATGGCCACAAGGTTCTCCTCAATGAGGTCCCACGCAGAAGGCAGGCCATGTGCAATCTTCTCTGATGTGCGATCGATGGGAAAATATGCAGCCTCAAGGCATCTGTTGCGCAGCTTCCATTCATCGTCAATGTAGTCCAAAGTAAGGCTCCATCGTCTTACATGACCAGACATCAGGCGTGGCTGCAAAGTGCTGAACAGACTTCCGTTCAGCAGCTACCTTTTTACATGTTGGGAACATTGTCGCGATGGCAGAGTATCTTTGTGGAGTCAGTTGTTGCCTTTTTTGAGCCATGCACTTTTCATTTTTGGTAACGTGATTTTTGCTTGTCAAGTGTTGAAACAGATATCGGTATTACCTTTTGTTGCTATAACAGTGTTTTCTGTAGAGTTTACATTTGACTTCACTTAGTTAGGTTTTATCTTAACTGAAGCCAAAATGCGTCCAGACGACAAACGCTGCATCTTCCTTTTGTAAAAATTGCTCAGTTGACTCGCCGGTTTAATTCTCCTCCATGCCGCTGACAGGACGAGGTGGAGTAACGCGATTACACACGTGGCAGAATGTTTTTAAGAGGAAGGTAGTAACAGGACTAGAAAAAATAATAATAAACGACAATGGAAAATCACATCGTTTAGAGGATCTCATTAGCGTTCAGATTATATTCTGCTTGTTCAGTTGTTTGATAAAATAGCATTTCAAATCCTCTTTGAATGTATTTGATAGCAATTTGTTTTCAATTCTTATTGGTTTGGCCGCTGGTGATTTTCCTTTGACGTTCGCTAAAACCTCTTTGGGGGGGGGCAACGTTTTGGTCTATCTGAACAAATCCCAATATCCATCAGAATATATACATTTTAGGCTTCCTACAACATATCTACTTTTTGTTTGTCCAGAACAAATCCTAAAGCATAATGTGTCAGTAAGAGACATTTGCTCTTCTAGGCTGGCTTCACTTAAACAATCTGGGAAAAATTAACACACACATTTAAAAGTGTGCATACCCATAGTTCTGAAAACTGTGTATTGCCACCTTTAGCTTCAATAACAGCGTGCAGTCTTTTGGAATAGTTGTCTATGAGCAACCCATTCATCTGTGCAAAATGCCACAAGGTCATGCACTTTTTCTTCTGTAACCACTGGAGGGTCAACTTAGCCTTGTGCTTAGGGTCACTGTTGTGCTGGAAACACCAAGTGCTTCCCAGGCGCAGCTGTCGTGCAGAAGAATGGAAATTGTCTGCCAGTATTTTCAGTAACATGCGGCCTTTATCTTGCCATCAATTTTCACATGATTCCCTGTGTGTTTAGAGCTCACACCCCCCAAAACATTAGTGAGCTACCACCATCCTTCACATTAGGGATGGTATTCTGTCACAATAGGCCTTGTCGACCCCTCGCCAAACATAGTGCTTATGGTGGTGACCGTAAAGCCCTATTTTGGTCTTTTCACTCCAAATTAGTGTGCCAGAAGCTGTGGTGTGACAAGGTGTTGCCAGGCATATTGTAACCAGGCTTTTTTGTGGCATTGGCCCAGTAAAGGCTTCTTTTTGGCAACTCGACCATGCAGCTCATTTTTGTTCAAGTATTGTCGTATTGTGCTCCTTGAAACAACCACACAAACATTTTCACCTGTGTGTGTCACCTTGTGGGTCTGTAAAAAGGCCAAACATTCAATGCTATGTAAACTTTTGATCAGGGTCATTTGGGTGATTTCTGTTATTATTACGACTTAAAAAAGAGCCAAACAATTGTGATAAATTGCTTCATATTACCACTACCCATAAATAAAACCGTTTTTTGCATGTGTCATATTTTCAACATCAGTGCCAAAATGTCACATTTTCTGTCTCAGGTATGCAAACTTATGAGAACAACTGTCACTTTCAAAACGAACAGTCAATGAAGACCAAAGAAACCTGAACATTTTCAGGGGAATATGTTTGATACACAATTAGTTTAAAGTACTTTTCTCTAGTACGCAGGGAAAAAAGGAAAACATTTACAGATCAAAGCAAGTGCAGCAAAAAACAAGAAAATAAGGTGCAGCTGACAGCTTTTGTGTCACAAAAAATAATAAAAAGTATATGCAATTGATGCAAAGGTCAAAGTATATTGTTCAACACAAGTAGCCCGAAGTTAATACTCACATGGCACCTAGCAGCAAGATATTGACAGGCGGCGTATAACTGTGAAATTGTAGACAGACATTGGAAGAATTAAAACCTACACACACTACACTCATGACCAGACAAAGACGACAGCATGCACCTAACCGGCCTTTGCTAAATCGAATTGCTGCATGCTAATCTAAACCTCTTACTATTCGGAGGGAAAACAACATACCTTATCTAGTTTGCGTGACCGCAGGGCATGGGATGCTCTGTGGTACTGGGAGGTTAGATAAAGGCACTGTGCTAGCCAGTAGATATCCTGGGGGTCTTCTGCAAAGACAATATTAAAATACCACTCTGGTTAGATAGCCAATTTTTTTTAATACTTACAACACTAAAGACAGCTTAGAGACATGATCAAAAATGGTTATTCACTCACCATGAGACAGGGATGCAATCTTATCTGCCCAAAATAGGGCACTTTGATACTGTTGCTAAAATCAAAAAGACATAAGACAAAATGAAACCAGACATTCTAAGAGCTCACTAAAATTGTACGTACAAGAGCTGCAGATACTGCTCACAGAATTCATCAAGTTTAGCCCTGATGTGGCTAACAGCACTGGACCATTGTAATACTAGCCACACTACAGTCAGGCTACAACTGGGAATAAGCTTTCTGTAAAAATCTATTTGCCAATTGAAAATTAGTAACTCAGCAGATGCTCTCATCCAGTAGTCAATGCAAATGTTTTTAATTGCCCTGAATACTCTAGGCATGTCATTCTGAACAGTATTAGAGAGCCAATTCATAACAATTTACTAATTTGGTTAGCTTGCTAGCTAGTAATCTAACTTGCAAACCACCTATCTAACCAGCGGCACCAAATTATGTCGATCTGACAGCGTTATTGAACGTGTTTGCTAACTATACTAGCTAGATACATTGCAGTCAGTACGTTGGAAGTCTTTCTTACCTGATCAATGTAGTGCCGTACACGTTTTCTCAGTCGGTCAAGATTCATTGTGATTCTCCTGATGTTCCCTTTATAATTCAAAAAGTATCATTATCATTCAGTGACAAAAAAAAAACTATATTGGGATAATTAGCTCCCTAGTTGAGCGGGTTAACTAGCTAGCTACGCAAAATCCGCGGCTTCTTCTTCTGCAGCGGAAGTGTCTCTAGAAGGTTTTCCGCACAGAAACCTCAGCCAGTGATTGAGGGTTCCGGCCATTTCAGAGAAATACGAATTCAATGAATTGCCACTATATTTTGATATAGGGGAGAGCAAAATATTTAGTTAATTGTATGACCGATATAGCAAATAAAAATGTTTATATCTGTATTCTTAAATAAAATACAAAAGGGATACCAT
>JACXGJ010000760.1:0-107312 GCA_016801105.1 Esox niger | reverse complement strand
CGAAATACGACCAATGATCCGGCAGGGAGAGAATGGCAGAGGGCTGAGATATACAGACGATGATGACGTGATTGGGAACAGGTGCGTGATTGCGGAGAGGGAACAGGTGCGTAAGGAGATGGGAAGCAGGTGTGTGAACTGTTCAGGAGCGCGCGGGCCTGCCTCCCCGCGATCGCGAAGGCAGGGGCGTGACAGTAACAAAAATGTCTAAAAAAGCAGCCGGAGGCAGAGCCTTCTCTCATAGAGCTGCACTACTTTGAAATGATTTGCCAATTATAGAAATGCAGACTCAGTGCAAGTGCAAACCTTCAAGTGTCTACTAAAGACTAATCTCTTCAGCTTGGTCTATGATTATGTGTAGTCTGGCCCAGGGCTGTGAAGGTGACCAGAAAGGCTTGATACTGTCCACCCTTGCTGACTTGCCAGGTGGGCTCTCAAAGCCACTGCGATGCCCTCCCTCCAATGCCAATTGGGGGCCGGAGTCACTGGTTTATTGATGTCTCTCTGTTGCACACCAACTGGTGCAATTGGCCTGTACTCTGCTGGCAATACTCGGGCCTCATTCAGGATGATTGCGGTTGGTGGATGTCCCTTAGGTTCATGCTTGGCAATGTGGGTGGATTGATTTCCTGCCTGTTGGGCCCTGTACGGGCATCCCCCGAATAGGGTCACAGTGTCACCGGACCCCCCTGTGTCAGCCCCAAGGTCTTACGCGGCTATATTATTGTGCTGGGGGAGTAGCGTCGACATTTTCCCTGTCTTCTGTTGTTTTAAATTTAGAAGGACATGAGGTCTTGGCCCACACCGATGGAGTACGAGGCTTCCCTGTCCAAAGTCCTCCTGGTTGTGTTGCAGATCAAGACGATACCTGACGATTTCAGCTGCCACTCTGCTGCCCCCCCCTCCCCCTCTCTGTCCCTGTCCTTCTGGTCATGCCTCCAATCTGGACTAGGTTTAAACAGACTCTGGGCTCAGCCCATATGCATCGATTAACTTTTACAATTTGAACTCTTAATATGTTCACCCAGCACAGCCAGAAGAGGACTGGTCACCCCTCTGAGCCTGGATCATCTCTAGGTTTCTTTCCTATATTTGGGCCTTCTTAGGGAGTGTTTCCTAGCCACTGAAGTTCAACACTGCTGTTGTTTGCTCCTTGGGGTTTAAGGCCGGCCTGGTGTTTTGTGAAAGCACTTTGTGACAACTGCTAATGTAAAAAGGGCTTAATAAAATACATGTATTTGATTGATTGATTGAGTGAACAATGCCTTTATCTTTACGTGAATCAAAGCATTTGGCAGAGAACAAATACATGTCCTAAATGGCCTAAACCCAAGAGGTCCTAATAGAAACAGAAAAAGATAGACAGGGAGGGGGAGAGGGATGGTGAAAAACAAAGAGGAATTAAAGGTGCTGGTCATATAATTAGAATATCATCAAAAAGTATTTTAAGTAATTATACAAAGTGAAACTTGTATAATGGATACAGTCATTCCACACAGACTGATATATTTCAAGTGTTCATTCCTTTTAATTTTGATGATTATAACTGACAACTAATGAAAACCTCAAAATCAGTATCTCAGAAAATTTGAATACTGTGAAAAGGTTCAATATTGAAGACAACTGGTGCCACACTCTAATCAGCTAATTAACTCAAAACACATACGAAGGCCTTTAAATGGTCTCTCAGTCTAGTTCTGTAGGCTACACAATCATGGGGAAGACTGCTGACTTGACAGCTGTCCTAAAGACGACCATTGACACATTGCACAAGGAGGGCAAGACACAAAAGGTCATTGCTAAAGTGGCCGGCTATTCACAGAGCTCTGTGTCCAAGCACATTAATAGAGAGGCGAAGGGAAGGAAAAGATGTGGTAGAAAAAAAGTATACAAGAAATAGGGATAACCGCACCCTGGAGAGGATTGTGAAAAAAAAAAACATTAATAAATGTGGGGGAGATTCACAAAGAGTGGACTGCAGCTGGACTCAGTGCTTCAAGAACCACCACGCACAGACGTATGCAAGACATGGGTTTCAGCTGTCACATTCCTTGTGTCTAGCCACTCTGGAACAAGACACAGTGTCAGAAAGGTTTCGTCTGGGCTGAAGACAAAAAGGATTGGACTGCTGCTGAGTGGTCCAAAGTTATGTTCTCTGATGAAAGTAAATTTTGGATTTCCTTTGGCAATCAAGGTCCCAGAGTCTGGAGAAAGAGAGGAGAGGCACAGAATCCATGTTGCTTGAACTTCAGTGTAAAGATTCCACATTCAGTGATGGTTTGGGGTGCCATGTCATCTGCTGGTGTTGGTCCACTGTGTTTTCTGAGGTCCAAGGTTAACGTAGCCATCTACCAGGAAGTTTTAGAGTACTTCCTGCTGCTGACCAACTTTATGGAGATTCAGATTTCATTTTCCAACAGGACTTGGCACCTGCACACAGTGCCAAAGCTACCAGTACCTGGTTCAAGGACCATGGTATCCCTGTTCTTAATTGGCCAGCAAACTCGCCTGACCTTAACCCTATAGAAAATCTCTGGGGTATTGTGAAGAGGAAGATGCGATACGCCAGACCCAACAATGCAGAAGAGCTGAAGGCCACTATCAGAGCAACCTGGGCTCTCATAACAGCTGAGCAGTGCCACAGACTGATCGACTCCATGCCACGCCGCATTGCTTCAGTAATTCAGGCAAAAGGAGCCCCAACTAAGTATTGAGTGCTGTACATGCTCATACTTTTCAGTTGGCCAACATTTCTAAAAATCATTTTTTGTATTGGTCTTAACTAATATTCACATTTTCTGAGACACTGAATTTGGGATTTTCATTAGTTTTCAGTTTTAATCACCACAATTAAATGAAATAAACATTTGAAATATATCAGTCTGTGTGGAATGAATTTATACATTATACAAGTTTCACTTTTTGAAGGGAATTACTCAAATTAATCAACATTTTCATGATATTCTAATTATATGACCAGCACCTGTATATTTACCAAATCTGAGCACCCCAAATAAAGAGAATGACCAGTGATACTGTCTTGCTTTTATAAAAGTTAATAACTGGTTGAATTCAAATTGGATTGATTGACTAATCTCACAGATTTTAAGCAAATTCCAGCCAGTAACCACAAGTAAGCTCACAAGCTTCTCAAACTACCTGACCTACACTTCAACACTCAGTCAATTTTCACAGCCCAATCCAAACCCCCAGGGGACAGTTGGTATTGCATGACCAGGATTAAAATTCATGACTGCAATAATGCCGCTCTACTGTAAGGTAAAGATTTGACTACGGCGTCATCCAGGGACTACTTGTGTTTATTTATGGAATCAGAGTGAAATACATATCTTCTAAACCCATTCCAAGAAAAAAAGATTATACAAATTCACATGAACCACTATGAGATGATTGCAAAGGTGTTATTCTGGTACCAGTGGAGTTAACCTGCCTGTACTTGACTTAAATTAATTACCCGTTTGAGTTGACGCTTCAAATAATTCCCTTTTTGGCTATTCTAAAGGCTGCTATGCCAACAGTGTTGTTTCTCATCTTAGAGGCAATTATGAAAGCCAAGGCATTAGCACCGGAAGCCAATGCGAGCCTTCAAGTGTCAGGCAAGGTTACTCATTAGGGGAGCTTAGTTCTGAATCACCCTCCTTACATATCTGTAACTCTCATTGACTGCTCTCCATTCTGTATATTTGATAATACTGGATTTGGTACTCATTAAAGAAGAGAAGGAACTAAGAATGAGAATAATTTCTTTTTGGGCTGCTTTGGGCGTAGGTCTATGTCAACATTGCTGTTTCTCTTAAAGACTTTTATTCATGCTGCTTATAGCAGAGCAGGTTGATTTATCTGATTTGTGCTTTTTCACTGTCTCCATCCAAACTGTATTTGTGGGATTAAAAGATGAAAGAAAAAGGATGTGTCTTAAAGGGGACTTAGCTGACTTCATTAGCATACAGTATAACATACCGTTCATATTGATTGTGCCGCACTAAAGTCACTTCCTCACAGTTGCGCTGTGAAATTGCAATCGGGACTGAGACATTTTGCAAAAGTGAGTGAATGGGACCCCTCTCTTAGAGTGCTTTATCAATGGCTGCTGAATGCAGAAATATACAAATATTTCATATAATTTGTGTTAGCTTTTGAAAATCAAATGTTTATTTTTATGTTGGTTATATATACAGTGGAATATGATGGTATGGTACATAATAATTATGTGCATCATGGGGTTTTGTGCATTCTCAAATTTGAGGGCCCCTTCAGGATTCACAACAGGTTCTACTTCAGGCCTTTTTTGCCCCCAGTTGACTTTGCAGATACAATATTTCCATGTGTCTTGCAGATGTGGGAAACAACTTAAGCATTCACACTTGAGACACAACCAAGGCTTTATGATGACCCGTCATCACCTGCGCAAATTCAGTTTTAAATATTCTCAGTAGCTCCCGAACAACAGTCTGGCCAGTCACTCTGTGTAGCTAGCTGTTCAGCTAAATAAGATTGAGAGCGGAGGTGGGGCCATGTTAGAGTGCCATCATGACGGAGCACCTCTCTTACTCCCTGTATAGCGAGAAAGTTGGACTTGTGTCCTTGTGAGAGACAAATGTGACAGCATATCTTCAGAAATACAGTGTTTACATTTTTATAGGGACTTGGATGTAAAATAATACGTTTCCTTTAACAGCACTCTGGTACCTGTCATTTGTGACTGATTGGGATTCGAACCCAGGTAACATAGGCCTCACAAGACAATCCCACTGAGCTGAAGGTATTTGTGCAGGGCGTGCAGGCCAGTGTAGGCCTTCAAGTCTCAGGCAATGTTATGTATTAGGGGAGGTTCCCAACTGCTACCATTGTGTGCCCATGACAGTTCAGGATTTTGTACCCAGGAAAGGATATAAGGAACATAAAGAACATTCTATAAGCTGATAGACCAACCAGAGGTACCAATGAGTTAATTAGTGTAGGAACAGAACTAGTACTCAGAACACCTTGTTGAATATTCATCCTTGTTGGATTTACATGCTAAAAGGCTGTAGCCAACTCATACAGTACCCTATGCAACACACAGCTGGCTTGCCAGCATATCAGTATTACACTCTTGATAGACAGAGTAGGTGGGTTTCATATGCTAACAAAATATTGTTTTCATGAACCCCGAACTGCATAATTAAAGTTGGTCATCGCTGAATATGTAATTGCAGCTTGGCGCACTGTTTTGGTACTTCACACTCACCGCAAACAATTTATGTTTCCCTCTAGGTCGCTACACAGTCTCTGAGCGGACAGACAGACCCTCACTGCTCTTTGAGTGAAGCACATCTCATGATTAATTCATGAACTCAAACATAATATGTGCCTATTGCTCTCTCAGAGGGTGTGAAAGCTGATCCTGGGGTTTGTTTGGAGATTCCAGATATAGGTAGACCCACATTGGGGCCACACACGTGAGTTTGTCCCTAACAAAAAAAAAATTTACACACTGTTGCTCAGTCCAAAAACATGCCCTTATAGTGTCCCCTTCTTCCTTGTTTTTCTATTTTCATCAAGTGCCCTGATTCACTGTTTCTTCAACATTGCATCATGAAACCTGTCGAAGGAGGGGTTATGTGTGCTTTGGCATTTGAATTCAGATATTGTAGGGCCTTCAAGGTGGTGCAGAAGTCAAATGTGCACTTTCATAGCACCAAGCTGACCAACACAGTCAAGGTTTGAGCCTTGTCTTTGCCACTAGCTGGCCAGTGGCTGGGAAGTCTGATGGGTAATACAAATAGTCCATCTAAAACTTTGGTGTGGGGAAACACCATGAGCAGGGATTTTTTGGGTCTTAGTTGATCACATTACTCCACAACTAAACCCTGTTGACTGCCTGCCAGTTAAGGATAGTGATGATTTCCGGATTTTACTGCTGACTTTCTGTAAATGGTTGAGACTTTGAGATTCATGTTTACCTTCGGGATATTGGAAATATATTCAGGTAGACAATGGTTCTTGTTGAAAACAAAGATGTTTTTTGTTCTTTCCAAATCATATCTCCCAGTGTGTCCTCCTCAAACTGTAAAGCAGCAGTTGTTTCAAAGAATGATAGAGATAATTATCCCCACAGGTGCTCAGTATTACGCCTAACAACTGGTTACTCACAGGACCTGGCTACTGTTGGAATGTTGGGTCCAACCCATAAAGGCCACACTACAAAGCATTACTTGGAATTCCACCTACTTTTCAATCTGAACCCACTTGGCGGGCAAAACAAAGTCTCCTTCCATTGTCCACCATCGACAACTTTTACTAGTTATACTTCAAAATGCCAGATTGTTACAGTTCCATTGGACGTGCTAACTGTATATATATGATGTATTTGCAATCATATATACATGTAATCAGTGTAATAAATGACATGGTTGGTTTTCATCTGCACCGATGCTACCAACTCCAATGGTCTAGCTAATGTTAGTGAGGCATGCTAAACCTATTGTTAAAAATATAGCGTAAGCTAAATTAATCAAGTTAATACAGGAGAAAATCGAACCAATCCAAACCTTCTCCACAGCAATCTAGGCATAAACAGTAGGAATGGTTTACTGACATTGGGAAATCATTTAAATTATTACTGGTATTTGTCAGAATATGTACCAGTAATAAGCACATTTGGTACTGTGTTAAACTGGCTGCACTACGCTACACTCACCACCCATAGAAATAATGATAATTTAGGTAAACTTCACATTGACAATGAAGATATTTTTCTCATTCTCTTCCCTAACAATTGCATTATTAACCTACCCTGATCGAATGTACAGAAAGCGGTCTGTTCTTTTGTATGCTTTAATTGTGGTCGCAATGTAAGGGGGTGGATTCTCCACAAGGTACATACAGCTCTGGAAAAAAAGAGACAACTGCACCTTTTTCTTTCCTTTACAAAAAAGTTGGAAAGAAATGTTTTGAGTGAGGAACAGAAGCATTAGGAGACCACTGCAAATTAAACGCTTCTGTTCCTCACTTAAAACTTTTGTTTTGAACTTTTTTTGGAAAGAAAAGAAAAAGGTGCAGTGGTCTCTTTTTTCCAGAGCTGTATATGTACACAACCCCAAAGTCCAGGTCCGGCAGGAATGTCACTGTTTTAATGATGTAAAGAATGCAGCGGGTGCTGTATATGGGTCACAAGATTCTATGACTAGCAGTGTGTTTGCATTCCTTTGTTTTTTATGTTTTGTGAGGTAATCTTAACACAGATGAGCTGTAAAAGTAGAACATTTGACTGATTTATGCAGTAGCTCCATAGAATTCCTAGTGTTACCCACCATGTTTTAACAATATTTTGCCTGCTAGGCTGTCAGAGCAATCACGTTACTGAAACGGAATATGTTCTTTATGGGCAGAGAGGGTGCTAAATGGACAAGCTCTTGCTCAGTTTAGATCCCATCTATCAGAAAGATCAGTACATGTGTGTGGATGGCCTTTCCCCTGACAAATCCAAAGGGAAGCTTTGGTGTTCCTCAATGCTGTTTTGGGACCACTCTTGTTTTCACTTTACATGCTGCTTCTTGTTGATGTCTTCTTGAAATATAACAGGCCGACCACACACAATGACAGTACTAACAAGACTTATTGCCTGTTCAGGTTGCGGCTGATTGTACGGATTATTCTAACTACAAACCCTTATATGGACTTGCTCCTACTTACCTCTCTGAATTGGTTCAGCCATACATACATAAACCGATCTGCCATAACATTAAGACCACTGACAATTCATCTGCCAATTCATGTGAGAGACGCAGAGTCAGTCTCTCCCTTTACCTCTTTGACGAAGACTCGTCTCTTCAGGCATGGACTAATATTATGAGTAGTCTTACCAATGGGCATGAAGGTAAATTCAACAAACATCCTTTGACTGGCGGTCTCTCTCCACTCTCACCAATACAATTTTACAAGGGTCCCCAAGCTAACCCTAATCTATTACTCATGTTACCTGTTATGGAAATTCTTGAACAATTGTACATTAGAGACATGTTTGCTTTTCTTTTACCTGGTATGTAACTCTGGTCTTTGGGTGTGACACATGTCTGTATAATATCAGAGGCTCATTAGGTACACTGACCGTATCTGCCTAAACCAATAAGGGTATATGTCCTTTGTTCTTTAGGAATGTGGTCATTAGGGGAAGTAGGGGCAATTGTCTCTTTAGGTAAACACACCAGTAAACATTATGGCAGGAAGGATAAGACCTGTGTGTTAAAACCTGTGTGACATAAAACAGCTGGGCAGCATCTTACCAGACCCCTTTTAACTGTTATAAATACTGACTGTTCATTTATTTACGACAGAGACTCCTCAGATGATTATTCTGTAAGCTTTTGACGCATCTCTCTATTTGCAAATAAACTTAATTGTACCAAGAGAATATTGTCTATGTACTTACTCCTTTAAAAGTGTATATTGATGGAAATACCATCACATACCCCAAGCCATCCCTTAGGGTCATGCAATGAGAGAGAACAATGTGGTAGATGTCTTTATGGATAAATCTGAATTCCAATCCAAGATCCGTTACTGGAACAGATACAACATAATGTAGTTGACAGTTGGATCTCGAGTTGAAACATGCATGGTGGCCACAAGTCTCAGATTGGTGTGATAATATGTGGAAAACTGACTGTATCTGAAATTATATTATACAGTATGAAGAAAATGTCTTCGAGGGTTTTGAGGTACATTATGATTTATCAATGTTTAATCTACCAAGAACTCAAATCTATAAACAACACAGGCAGTAATGCATTCAAGTTGAGCTGCAATATTATAAAATGTCCAATTTGGCCAAGTGAGAGAGCACTTTCAAAATGTGAACTTTTTCTAAATATAATGCTTCCTTGTCATATAAAATGTGAGATCAGTTGTTTCAATAGGTCAAAAGTAGACGGGATAGCCGGCATTTTAGCATTTTAGTAAATTAGTATAATAATCATGGCAGGACGTTCCTTTTGACACATTCTACTATTTTTTACAGAGAGGTGTAGGATGTACTATGTAATCCATATATACTATATTCACTCCAGATTGATGGGTTAAGATACATTTTTATCATAGAAATGATGTACTCCGGAAATAAGTACATTCCAAAATGTTTAATGCCACAGTAAGGCCAAATTAATAGGATGGCTAGACCCTTGTCTGCTGTGACATATCACCCCCTATTTCCATAGCATCAACAATGACTTTGTACCCTGAGTAATGACCAATTGATTTACAAAAACTTTGACATGGGGTTTGTGGCTCAGTTAAATGAAGAACATCATTTGAGTATAATAAAATGCAATTCTCCTCCACCTTTCATATGCTCTTCATTTCTTATCATTTCTCTTAAAGGTTTAGCAGAGATATCAAACAGCATAGGGGACTCAATCTGTATTATAGTCTTGCTCCTCTTTTCAAAGTAAACTAAGACAAGATATAGTACTGTTAGTATTAACTGAGGATTAGGATTTTAATTTACTTTTATTATCCAGTATACAAATGTTGGCACTCAAACAAAGTCAGGCCTTTTCTGTACCCAGAGCTAGGATCATTGCCTTATCTACTGCTTATTGTATGGGAGTCAGGATGTTGAAATGCATTTGAATATTATTTCCTGACAACTGTTTGGTAGAAAATGCATCACCCCACGTGTAGGTTAAAATAATTTTTGTTTTCAGGGAATAATCATATGCACCCAGTAGCATGCGTGAGACTCAGCAGAAATTGTTCTAGAGTTTTTATTGTTTTTTAATCACTTCCTTGATTTAAATTCATTTTATAGCCGCATTCATTACTTTCTTGGCTTCCTCTAAAAAGTGGAACAATTTAACGCTACAAAGGAAACCCTTAATCTCCTCCACATTATTGCATGTATTGGTATTTTTATATTGTGTTTGTGGTTGTTTTTATTTTTTATATAGTGGATGCAGTCAGTTGCTTTTCCAGCTTGTCTACTATTTAAGGTGCTATGGGCTTGATGCTGAATACTTTGCTGTTCTAATTTACATTTTGTACTGTTATTTGTAGGCGTGAAAGCAATTATATGATCTCCTAGGTAAGACGTGTGAATTTACAGTGAGTTAATGCCTATCCTCCAGATAAGTCAAATGTATTACATTGGGGCAGAAGTAATTCATTCTTAAAGGAGTAATCCCGAGAGGAACATTTCCTATGTTTGGGGTACCGCATGCTTTATATTTCACTTGCACAACCAGAGGTTTCAGCAAGTTCAAATACTATTTCACAATTGAGGAACCAAGAAACAACTTCTCAATATTTCACGTAGTAACTCAAAACTGAATTATCTAAATCAAGCTAGATAACTAGCGCATAATAAAGCTAAACGCTATTCTACTAGCTATCTCAAAATAGCCAATGTCTAACTTCCACTGTCAAATCATTTCAAATGATCAGTAACTGAAAGTTATTAGCGCCTTTAATCAAACAGGCCATGGAACAAATAGAACGCTATGAGATGCTCTTCACAATGTTGCAATTCCCATTGTTGCTTTGTTAATGTTGCAACCAACACATTCCATCCTAAATGTTTCAGTAATAAACTGTGGGATAGGGCTTGAGAAATGTAACCACTCTCACATGCACATTCATATAGAGCTCTGGATGTGAGGACTGACCATTGTCAAGTTTGCAGGTATGAAGTACATGTGGAGCAAGTGATCATCAAACATTCCTTTATTATTTCTGTAGCGCACTTTGGACTGCTTACAAAATAATAAAGAAGCGCAACAAACGTGAACTAATGCAAACAATGAAAGACAAATTAAAAGGCAAACCAGAGTAACTTAAATAGGGTCCTCAATTCGAAGCAAAGCAGGGCAGCTGCCTCTAGTTGGGGACAATCCAAACGGCAGCGCAGAGATGCCTAGAGACACCTCTGCAGTCGGGCCCAGACTATGACCCCCAGGCGCATAGAGATTACTGAAGCCCAGCTAGGACCTGACAAGCATCCAGTAGCTTTAATGTTTGGAGTCTGCAGTGGCTAATATAATTGTAAATGCACCAACTGCAAGTCACCCTGCATAAGATACATTTTGTATTGCATTTCTCTTAGTATTTTGTGATATTTATAAGTTAGTAAGTATTTTGTGCCATTTATAACTTAAATAAAGAATCAATGGGTATATTTATTTAAGTCAGAAGTATTTTCTCTCATTATGAATCAACTGCAATTTGTCACTGACAGATGAAGTGAATAAAACTGTTTAATTTGTTATCATGGCTCCTGTCAGTGAGTGGGGTAAATTAGGTAGCAAGTGAACATTCCATCCACAAAGTTGATGTATTATAAGCAGGAAAATGGGACAAGCGTAAGGCTCTGAGAGATTTCAAGGTCTTTGACAACTGTCAAAAGTCTGAGTGACTTATGACATTTGTGATGGCTAGATGAATGGGTCAGAGCATCTTCAAAACTGTAGCCCTTGTAGGGTGTTCCTAGTCTGCAGTGGTCAGTACTGTAAGAAATCAGTGGTTACATATAGTGGTCAAATAATTTAGAACCTGTGTCAAATCGAGGGAGAGGTTTGCTTATTTAGTTTATTGGAAAATTGCAGCACATATATGTAATTTGGTGAACATTCAATTGTCTTCTCACTGTAGAGAAAGTTGCCAGCTAGCCTACACATTAAAGGGCGTTTCTACATAGCAAAGAGATATCTCTAAAAAGATAACCCCCCTGCCCCTTATAAAAAGTGCCCCCTATTAATTCTTTTTACTTCTTATATCTTATGTGCACTGAAATCCTAGAATAAAATAAAAAAATCCTGGTATGTTGTGCAGTGTTGTTCTTTCACCAAACATACCTTTTAGAATTATAGCCAAAAAGTTAAACCTTGGTTTCATCAGACCATAAAACATTTTCCTTGATGTTTGTTTTTGCAAACTTCAGTCGTGCTTGGATGTTTTTCTTTGTAAGAAAAGGCTTGCCACTCCACCCCATAGCCCATTCATATGAAGAATACAGGAGATTGTTGTCACATGTGGCACACAGCCAGTCCTTGCCAGAAATTCCTGCAGATCATTTAATGTTGCTGTAGACCTCTTAGATGCCTCCCTGACCAGTTTTCTTCTTGTCTTATCACAATTTTTCTAGGGATATCCAGTTCTTGGTAATGTCTCTGTTGTGCCATATTTTCTCCAGTTGATGATGACTGTCTTCATTGATTTCCATGGCATATCTAATGCTTTGGAAATTCTTTTGTACCCTTCTACTGACTGATATCTTTCAACAATGAGATTCCTCTGATGCTTTGGAAGCTCTCTGTGGACCATGGCTTTGGCTCTGAGATGCAACTAAGAATGTCAGGAAAATCCTACTTGAACAGCTGAATTTTATTTGTGATTAATCAGAGTCACTTTAAATGATGGCAGGTGTGTAGTGACTTCTATTTAACATGAGTTTGAATGTGATTGGCTAATTCTGAAGACAGACACATTCCCAGTTATAAGAGGGTGTGCACACTTATGCAACCAGGTTATTGTGTGTTTTCTTTTCCTTGAAGATTTCAGTATTTTTTTATTGATTTGTTCACAATATAGGTCACATTAAAAGTGGAAAATGTTCTGACATGATTTTATCTTTGTCTCATTCTTTGACATCTCAACAACCTGGCAATTTAACAGGGGTGTGTAGACTTTTTATATCCATTGTATATCCAGGAATGTGTTGGTACAAAATGTTGGTAAACTATAAACTCTTTTACACGATTGTGTTAAGACAAACAATCATCAATTCAAACCAGAATGTGTTATTGATTTAATGCATGTCTGTTAATTGGGTTGCCAGAGCAGTGATGTAGAACACTTGAGACTGGTCTCAGACTCGAGACTGGTCTCAAGAGCACATATCATGGGTCTTGGTCTTGCATCGAACTTGAAATAATTTTGACATGGTCTAGGACTCGGACTTATAGTTTTTTCCCAGGTCTTTCCCAGGAGTTTTCTTTGGTTCCACAGATATGTTCATATTTTTTTTCAAGCAATGCTTGCAGTAGTGTTTTGTTCTAGTCCAGTTTAGCTGTAAGATAATTAGGGGAAATACTCAACTTTTCCTTCCTATATAACTGTCAAGAGACATGGAGGTTTAAAAGTGAGCGAAGTGGCGGGTGAAATCCAGTTATAGCTAATTAGCTGGCTGGCTAGCAACTGCATTGTATGTGAAGGGCTGGAGAGCAAAATAAATCGTCATTGTCATCACTAGTTTGACTGTGTTGACATTCCTAGATTTTTTTAAGTGATAGGATTCAGTAGTAAAACATTCTTGAATATTTCAGATGGAAATTACAAGAAAAGTAATTTCTGTTGTACTTGTTGGGCTTTGTTCCACATAGCGTACATTTACCTGAATGTTCTCAAAAACATTCCAATATAACTCCTATATAGGGAAGTACAATGAAACAAGACAGAGAATAAATGAAATTAATAAAACCTGTAAAACCCCTGTTAAACCCCACTCACAGACACTTTGCAGTGTACCTGCAAAATCAGCAAATATATATGCCCATTTCTTGCATTCCGTGTCTGTTTACTTTTGCTTCAGTAGACATATTTTTTATTGCTATCTAACCAGCCACAATTCTGTGTGGGATAACGAATGACAGCTAATGCACGTGCTTTCTCTTGCTAGCCCATAGCAACATATCATAGCAACTGCTGTGATTTCAAAATCAGAGTCTCCTGAGCAGAGAGGTCAAAGCTTCACTAGAGTGGGCTGCTGCCTCTTACTTTTAATTTGATTTTTGTTATGGTTGCAGGCGGGATAGAATGAGGCGGGAAAGACATATTTTGCAAAGGTCTGGTCTAGCAAGTAATCTGTAACCATTCATTTACAAAACATTAGATTTTGGTACAGCTGATGATCTGGCTATACATGTAAACAAAATGAGTTGTTATTTAAAGCTGACAAAATGTACACTGTGGAATCTTTGTAGATGTGAATGGTAGCTGCTGTTGAGCAAAAGATAATATTGTTATGAAGAAGGGAAATGTTCACAAAATTAAGAATATCAACTCTTTGCAGGAAAGTAAATTGATGCTTCTACTTGACAACAACATGCATGTTCAAGTTTTGTGCATGGGTTAGGTAGGTTAATGCAACAAGAGTGATGTTTTGGCAGTCCATGCATTTTTATAAGTGATTTTCCAAAATAATTGGTTTAGCTTAAGTTTGCACTTCATGTTTGGTCTAGAGATTGCACACCTCCCTTTGTTCCTAGGTAACATTAGCACTATCTCCTCAACGCCCACTTTTTTCTTCAATGCAATGAAAAAATAAGCATACAGAAGGATGTATGTCTATGTTTAAAAATACTCTACAATCATTGCACACCTTTTTTCATTGGGGTTTTTTCTTAGTTGGTAAAGCAACTGACCAGTAACCATAACGTTTCTATATCGAGCAGGCAAGACAGTTAATTCCTCTCAGAATGTTGCTTCAATGAGAGTGTTACTGCCGGGTAAAATATCAGTGTAGATGACATACATTGCTCATCAAAAATATATCATGTGTGCTGCACTGGACAGAAGTATCCCTAACCCTACTCTCTTTTGTTTCATATTAAGTTTGACAGGCTGTCTCAGCTGTGTTAGTTAGGCAAGCTGACATTAGCTAACTTAGCTAATATTGATAAATCAAACTCAGAAATCAATCAAACTTCTGCCCACTGGTCCACAAATCACATTGGCTGTGATTTTTATTATTATGGCAACAGTTAGTGCATAAAATAATTTTGAAGTTGGCTTTGAGACCATATTTTGTTGAGTGCAAGACAAGGCGCTCAGAATGCATGTGTTGCGCTTAATACCACGATACGTTTCTGTGCCAATGTGAATTGAGTGCACAGATATAGTACTTCAATGCCAATTGAAATGTCGTCCTGATAACTCTTGCAAATGTGAATACGCCTTTAAGTACATTACATGCTATGGAGAGAGTGACAGTGGTTTCTGAAAGCTTGTGTAGTTGGTGCGACATCACACAATTTAAATCACCTCCCATTAGAAGAACCCCTTTTGCCTTAATTAGATTAAAGAAATGTCTAATAAACTGCCAATCATTATAATTAGGGCTATAGACATTAACTAGGGAGACATCTGTTCCTGCTATCGAGCCAAAAATAGATCTCCCTTCATTATCTTGGAATTGATAGGAAAGAGAAAATGGAACCATCGTATGTATTAGGCCTCCTGCATCTTCTAAACTACCTGAATGATGAGAAGAGTAAAAACACATTGGTAGCACATTAACTATTGAATTTCCTGTGTTCTATATCAGACCTAGGTGTTTCTTGTAGAAACATAATACTCTGTTTATTCCTTGTGATTGGGCGCTTCTTCAGATTCAAAAAATGTGGTATCATACATTCTGAGTCAGAATAAGTGAAGGGAAAGAGTGGACCCAAATAATATAATAATAATAAGCCTCACATATAGGCCTAATTCAAACAATACAGAGTTATAAAGTAGGAGAAATTGATAAGAATAGACAACGTGTTAATGAATAACAAAACAATTAATTAATGAAACTCAACACAGACAAACTTTGGAGGTGGTGTGGTGGTATTTCCTTGATACTGAGGATTCAGCTGTTGATTTTGTTGAACTCCCACCTGAGACCTGGACAGTGATCACCAAGGAGGTAAACCAACAGATATACCTCCTGCAGCAGCTGAAAATAACCCAGGAAATCTCCCAGTCCACCCTGTGGGATTCTGTCAATTTTTGATCCATGAACAAAATTAAAGCAACCAGAAGTCAGGGGAGAACCATCTTAATTCAGCATGAGGCAACAATGTAATCCTTCCATAGTTCTTTCATTTTTTCTCTCCAATGAATACAAAGTGAACACAGTCTTTAATGCCACTGCACTTGGAAGGCGGTCAATGGTTATAACCAGCCATTGCACAGTCAAATACCCTCCAATAAGAAAGGTTTATCCTACAAAAGACCCTTGCATGTTATGTTCCAACCTATGATCTATGGTCCTATTACATCAAGCCTATTACAGTCACATCGGCACCTCCTAGCAGGAGGTATGGACAGGATGTGCGTGGCCCATCAGTAACAGGCAACACGTCCTATCTATGGTCCGTTGTTCAGAGTTCATCAGCACATCTGTGTTGTGTTAAGTTTCTTATGCCTATTTCCTGTCAACCCGGACCTTGTCCTTCACTGACTGGTATGGGTCTTTGTCTGCCTGTTGAACAGGTAAAGTTCAATGCATTGTCTGGTAGGCAGAAAGAGTAATCTGTTGCCTCAGGCCCTCCATTAATAGTCTATGTCAAATGTCCTTTTCCATCCAGAACTGGTTTGGTTGATATTTGATTCTTACATCAAACCAAACAATTTCCAAATAAGCAAATTTAAAACAAATCCTGTGAATGGAAGATGTAAAACAGAACAGATGCCAATGCTCCTTTATAACCATGCAATCAGGAAAAACCTGATCTTAAATGTAACTCTTTCTAAGTGCCAATTCGATTTGTTTTGAACTCTCAGTTCAGCTCTTTCAAATCATTATCAATTATCATATCATACATTCCCCCTGCTTTCACCTCATTAAGTCAAGGGAAACGTGACACCATGAGGGAAAGCAAAACAATGACAGGAGGCCCCATCTTGAACCCACACTGGCCATAATTTCAGCATGAATATGAAAAGTGGAAAATTGCTAATATGGATGGATCCAAGAATAAAAAAACAGTGGAAATGTTAATACACAAACATTCACAAACACAATCAAAGACATGAATGTGCTTGTGTGTCACTTGCGCATGGCTTGTGCAAAGGAATTATAAACCATATAACCAATTGATAAACTCATCTAACATAGCGAAACATCTCCCAAATTTGACTTATGTTATGGAAATTCTTAATTCTATAAAGGAGTTACTAAGTACTGAGTCCCTATGAAAGGAATGCAGGAATGGTCGATCTGGTCTTTGTTAATGGTCATCACTGAACGGTATCAAGAGACCATAGGGCTGTTTAAATATGTTTAAACCATCAGTGTATCTGTTCTTTGTCCTGGTGCTGTGTGTCCCTCTCTGAGTTGAATATGTCGTTGGTTTAATGTGAGGGAGGACAGTCCGCCCTTTGGGTAAAACCTAATGTTGACATAAGACAGGTGAGAGGTGACTTACCGCACCCCTTTTAACTGTAATAAAAACTGACTGTTTATGTAACTTCCCCAGAGATCCTCACAGGCCTATTATGATTGGCTTAGGACACATTTCTCTATTTGCAAATATATTATCAATTACTAATTGTGCCAATATAATTTTGTCTGTATTTACTTTCTTTAGGAGTCCCAATCGATGGAATTACCATCACACCTACCTCAATACCTTCAGACAGGACTATGCTGCATGTATAAAAGTCCAGTAGTTTCTTGGCACATACAGTACCTAACTCAATTGGGATAAACTGCTAAACTAAATTCTAGGAGAGCAAAAAATCCTGCCCATGTTTTGCGATTGTATTAGCATATCTACAGCACACAAATTAGGCATTTTCACAGATCAATGGCCAAACTACCTCATGACAAACAATGTCTTGATACATTTCTGGGAAATTATCCAACTTTAGCATTTTTTATTCCAAATACCGGCAGTCAGCCAAACCATATTTTGGCCATGTCTGTGGTTTTATTGACATTAAGATGGTTCAATCATCATAAAAAATGGGGATAGCTTTAGGTCTGAACCTTCACTACACTTTGTTTCAAAACATTTCAACGTTAAAGCTATTGAGAGGTAAATCTCTTTAGCTTTCATTAATGATTGATTATCGCAAAACTGAATATGCTCATGTTAATGACATTATTACAGGTGAAACAAGTCTGAACACTCAAATGTAACCGTTAGTAAGTAGTAGGCTACCCTGATTTAATGGGAAATGTTTGGGGTCATCCTAGGGGGTCCGTCCCCTTCCTGGGGCCCTTGTCTTACCCAATTATGGTGAGCCCTAAATAAAGGCCAAATAATGTACATTAAATGTACGTTTTCACACATAGAAAATCTGACATGTTGCTCTGATTGTTGGAAGATATGTTATTCTTTCAAATTCCTGCAAATTAGGTATCCTTTATTAACTGAAGATCTCTACCCATCTAATATTGTTGTGGTTTGTAAAAATGTGCTTGTCATATCCACATAGCAACTCAACATTAAACTGGAAATTAGGAAATCTCTCAAGAATGGTGATATTGACATAGAACTATTGAAAAACTATATTATTTAACCATACTTCATTCAGAATTTAAGATAACTCTAATTGTATTTTGGGGAATAAACTCGTTTAGGCTGTTTTACCCTTTTCATAGGCTATATTGGATTCAAATTCAGTTCTCAATGTTTTTCTTAACCTTAAACATTATTACCATGTGGATTCTTTATTCTACCACTCATACAAGGAGAGAGAAAACTATATTTTAGCCTGTTATAAGAAAATGTTAAAATGAGATTATATTTTACCTGATTAGAAAATCATTATTGTACAGATTTCTAATATATCAATCGGTTTAGATTTCCTCACGTGTACTAGCTAACAGCTAAGCATCCGACAGCAAATTACCATACAGGCTTGGTAAAGACTTTACCAGATTGCAGTGAGTAACCCCCCCTTTTTCTGTACATTTAAATTCCAGGCATCTTTGGTAATTATCCTTTTCGTTCTTGATGGTGTCCTATTTTGCGCTATCATAGTTACACATCCAAATGCATTATTTTGAATGCAACACTCTCAAATGCATCCACCCCTTGAGAGAAGCACAATATTCATCAGGAAGTAACAAGGTCTTCTCTCAAATGTATCTGTAGTGTAATGAAAGATGTGTTTTGGAATATTTGTGAAGGCGCTGTGTTGTGAGGTGTTCCAATTATAGATGCAAAGGGGGAGTTTGGAATCAGCCTGTCTGGTTGGGATAAATAGTGAAGTTTGACTAAGTTCTGGGAGTCTATATTTAACAGAAGCTCCTAGCACACCTTTGTGCTATAGTGTCTTGAATACTTATGGTATAATTAGTAGACCATTAGGCTAGTTAGGAGGACATTGAATCGTGTTGGTATGAAACTATGTTTTGTATAGTAACTTTATTACTTGACTGGAATACATTTTGTTACTTTGGAATATAGATTACGACGGCATTCATCTCCATTTTCAAGCTCATAGGGCTACTGGTAATTACACAGACATAAGTAAGTCTAAGCGACCAGACTTGGAGTCCCTGAGTCCCGGAATTCTGGAAGCAGTTTCGTTAGGCTCAGGAACATTTGAACTTCTGAATTGGACATAATTTACTTTCTTTTAGACCCGGGAACGCACACCATTTTACTGTATGTTTTGTTTGAAACAAGCTACACATTATGGGGGCTTATGATTACTGATATGGGCACATTCAGATACGTACATCAAAGTGAAAAGACTGATCGTCACTGAGTTCTGGGTTGCTACACCTCCTTTGTCTTCTGGACTTGACTGATGAGGAGCATTGAGAATAACGTAGGCCGTGAATACAATCTTTCAAATGTTTGGTTTGTGACAAAAGATTAGCTATCTTTACTTAGAACTTGCAGCATATCATGGTCATTGAGGGTTGCATATGATTTCAAACAATATGGAGTCAAATTGTTAGATATTATATTATCACGCAGGTCGTAGATTCTCTTTTTCTGCAATGATCTTCCTACCTGTCCACTCAGTAGCATTAGAAAGGTTTTACTTTATTCCCCCATACTACCCTTCGATATTTGCACAATATCATTTGTGGTCTAGTCAGGCTACTAAGTCTTGTTCGACTACCAACTGCTCTTGCAATCTTGATGACGGTCATATGGCCAGTTAGCAGTTAGCTCAGAAGTTCAGACAAAACAGAAGATCTTCAGTAGAATCTATAAGATTATCCGTCTGGTTGGGGCAACTTGCTGTTAGAAATCAGTCCGTAATCATAATGATCGCGTACACAGTCGTCAGGGGAGACAGTAATTCAATTATTTATTGCAGCATTTCATTGTCTTGTTCATGTACAGACATGATCTTGATCACAAAAAAATAATAATTTGTGAGATGCAGACCAAATAAAAAGATGCTGGATGAATGCTGGGCAGCATGGTGGTGCAGTATCGCCGCAGCAAGAAGGTTCCGGCCTTTCTGTGTGGAGTTTGCATGCTCTCCCCATGTCTGTGTGGGTTCTCTACAGGTTCTCCTCCAACCATCCAAATGTCATGCGGTCTAGGTTAATTGTTGATCCTACATTGTCCTTAGGTGTGGATGTGAGTGTGACTGGTTGTTTGTCTTTATGCTGCCCTGCGATGGACTGGTGGTCTGTCCTGGGTGTACCCCGCCTTTCGCCCGATGTCAGCTGGGATTGTCTCCAGCCCCCCGCGACAATGTGATGGTCTAAGGGCACTATGGTGGTGTTGCGGTGGGAGAGTTGTACAGGGTAAAGGGTTCTTGAAGAAGGAAGGACAGCTCCAAATTATGCAATAATTATTTAGGGAAGAAGCAGTCAGCTGGTTTTCTGTCTATAATGGAGTGGCCAGCACAGTCACCGGGTTTCTTAACCCGACTGAGGTGTTGCTGGAGCAGCTTGACCGTGTGCTATGTAAAAAATGCCCATCAAGCCAACCTATGAGCGATTTTTCAGGAAGCATGAGGTGAAATCTCTTCAGATTACCTCAACAAATTATAACAAAACTGAAAAAGATCTGCAGGGCTGTAATTGCTGGATGACTCTTTGATGAAAGTTTGAAGGATACAATAATTATTCCATTTAAAAATCATTATTTCTATCCTTGTCAGTGACAATATTTCCTATATATTTAGCAATATTTCTTATATAATTTTGCTATATTTCCTACTCCTTCCATGTATGCTTTCATGGAAAACTTGGACAACGTTTTTGGAAAGGAAATAAAAAGGTGCAGTGGTCTCTTAATTTCATCCGGAGCTGCATATATACCGATCAGCCTTAACATTATGACCACTGACAGGTGAAGTGAATAACATTGATAATCTCGTTATCATGGCACCTCTCAGTAGGTGGAATATATAAGGTAGCAAGTTAACATTCTTTCCTCAAAGTTAATGTGCTACAAGCAGGAAAAATGGTACAGTAAACAGTTATGGTAACTGTAATTAAAATGCATGTACAGACATGGCATGAACGTCCCTCTGGAGAGAGCCAAGTATAACATTGATACAATGATTATCTCACAGAGGGACTGACAGGTTCATCCTAGCATTGGAATGTGAGGATTGAGATACCAGGGTGTTGAAATTCATGCAGTCCCTCCGGAGACAACTGAGCTAGAGAACTGATACCGGGGTGTTGAAGTTCATGCAGTCCTCCTGGAGACAGTTGACCTAGAAAATTGATGCCGGGGTGCTGAAATTTATGCAGTCTCCCCTCGAGACAGCTGAGCATGAGAATTGTAACAATCTGACTGTTTTCATTCCATTGCATTTTGAATTTTTATTTTCAATGTAAGGCACATTGAATTGCTTCTATGTGTGAATTGTGCTATATAAATAAACTTGCTTGTTTGCTTGCAAGCGTAAGGACCTGAGCGAATTGTGATGGCTAGACAACTGTGATGGCTAGACGACTGAGTCAGAATATCTCCCAGTACCTATCAGACGTGGTCCAAGGAAGGAAAAGTGGTGAGCCGGTGACAGGGTCATGGGCGGCCAAGGCTCATTGATGCAGGTGGTGAGCATCAGGCTGTAGATCAAATTGCTGAAAAAGTTCATGCTGGTACTGATATAAAGGTGTCAGAACACACATTGTGTCACAGTTTGCTGCGTATGGGGCTGTGTAGCAGCAGACCAGTCAGGGTGCCCATGCTGACCCTGTTCCTCTGCCGAAAGTGCCTCCAATGGGCACGTGAGCATCATAACTGGATCATGCAGCAGTGAAAGAAGGTGGCCAGGTCTGATGAATCACATTTCCTTTTATATCACGTGGATGGCTGGGTGAGCGTGGGTTGCTTACCAGGAGAACACATGGCACCAGGATGCACCATGTGAAGGTGGCAAGCCGGCAGATCTGCTGGGAAACATTGGGTCCTGCCATTCATGTGGATGTTTCTTTGACACGTACCATCTACCTAAGCATTGTTGCAGACCATGTTTACCCTTTCATTACAATGGATTTGCCTGATGGTCTTTGGCTTCTTGAAGCAGGATAATGTGCCCTGCCACAAAGCAAAAATGGTTCAGGAATGGTTTGGAACACAACAATGAATACAACAATTATGTCAAGGGGATGAATTTGCCTCCAAATTCCCCAGATATCAATCCAATCAAGCGTCTGTAGGATGTACTGGACAAAGAAGTCTGATCCATTGTGGCCCCACCTTGCATCTTACAGGACTGTCAGGAATGATTGCTGCTAACGTCTTGGTGCCAGATACCACAGCACACCTCCAGAGGTCTAGTGGAGTCCATGCATCAATGGGTCAGCGCTGCTTTGGTGGCAAATGGGGACCTCCACAATATTAGGCAGGTGGTCATAATGTTATGGCTGATCTTTGTATATATACAGTATATATATATATATATATATATATATATATATATAGTTGGAGAGAAGACCAATTATCAAATATTATGGCTTTAAATCTCTAAAAGCCTCTGTTCTGCTTGTATCTAAATCCAAAATGGTTTTCTATCAGGCTAATTATAAAGGCTCATCCAGTGTTTAATAACGGGCTTTTTGCCATGTACAGATTGAAATATGTCACATATGTCACAAAAAAACACTTTTAAAAACATTTACCTATTTAAAAGAATCAATACAGAATTGGTTACAATTCTATTTAAATTGTCCAGCAGACCGTGATCAGATAGTACAGCAATTAATATGGCAGTACTCAAATATTATAAAAGATTGATTGGTGATTTCAGAAGTTTTGGTCAGACACTGGAAAATATGCTTATTCTCTTGGGTAAAACGTCATGTTTGAGGCTAAACCAGAAGAGATGGTACGTGTGGAAAGTTTAAATTATTTAGTTATGCATCACAGCAAGAAAGAAAGAAATATTGCAGTGGGAGATGAAAAATGGTTGTGTACCTAGAACAATTATAAATTCAGTGGAATTTGGAGGGATGGAGCTGAAAGGGACGGGAGTTAGGTGTTGGGTTCATTTTGGGGTTTAGGCATTATCACATGGTACTTGGTTTGGGCAAGAGACTGATCAGTTTTAGGTGAGGTTATTGTGTGTATTTGCAGGGACGCTGACAGGAATCCAAGGGCCCTGGACAAAATTGAATGTTTAAGACACAAACCACAGGCCAAATAAATGTATAAATAGCAATGATGTTACTGTTCATAAAACAGGTCATAAATGTTTATTGTTGAATTTTTTAGATAGGTAGTACTAAATACCAAGATTGACTGAATAATAAATAATTATATTTATGACAACTAAATGGGCCTCTACGAGGCCTGGGCCCAGGACAACGTTACCGTTTGTCTCCCCCGTTTAGCGTCACTGTGTATTTGTGTTTGTGTGTGAGTGAGTGAACATAAGGATATGTTAGAAATCAACCATTTTGTATAGTGGTTGTAATAATTATTCGCATACCCGGTTGTCAAGGGAGGGAGTAATTCATTTGTTGATGGCAGCATTAGTCTTCCTTACACAACCTCAATCCCTTCCCACTCAATCTCTTCTCCTCTCTTCACACTGTAATACTGGTTACAAGCTGATATATACATTGAAGGGCATGTTTAGCTAGCAAAGATCAGGTTTCCAATAAAACGTAATTTCATAATATAACTTTTAATGCTGAGATTCCACAGATGTAAATCCTGATATGGGTGTGTATATAGTATATGTCATCTGGATGTGTAAACATAAGTGAGCATAGGTATGTGTGTATGCATATACATATCCACTGCTCCCAACAAAATTAAGGGAATACTTATAGCGCTTTATTTTCCACAGCATGGTACCGGCTTGACTCTAATCGCCTCGACTCTACCCACTTTGGGGGCTTTTCTACTGCATGGTATCAGCTCTACACGGCTCACCTTGGTTGGCTTTCCACTGCAGATAGTACCCTGTACCCGCCCATAGCGACATCACCAACGTGGTCTCAGGAAACCAAGTAGACAATTAAACGAAAGTCCATGGCACACAATTTCATATGATATGTGACGGTACGTTAAGTTACATAACAATGCACCACCAAGACCGTAACATATCTTACGAACACTATTACAATTTATAAAATGTCACGACCGCTACTAAAATGTAAAATGACATACAAACACCAGACAAATGTATGATATTTATGAATGCTATGAAATTTTTTAAATAAATATGAACTGTAACAAAATGTTCAGCATGTGATTCGATCCGGCAACAGTCAAATTAGAGGGCAGTCACTTTACCCACTGTCCCACACTGGATATGCAACTCAAGGATGACTAACACCAAGGATGCTAGAATATGTCATGAATGCATTGCTCCGTTACAGTTAGGTTAATGCATCACAACACAGCATTGGGGTTAAGGTTAGGGTTAAGTTTAGAAATCACAGCACTGGGGTTAAGGATAAGTTTAAGGTTTGGGTAAGGATTAGAAGGTACATTTTTTTTCATGTGAGACCACCTCTCGCATACATTAGCCACAGGTTCCTATCTGGTGCAGTGGGTAGAGCACCCATCGGGGAAGTGGAAGGTCTCTGGTTTGAAACAAGCTTACATTTTTTCTTTGCGATTCAAACCCTAACATTATTTTACTTAACGTAATATATCTTACGACATTACCTAGCTAAAATTTACATAAAATCATCTACGTAATCATCCTGAGAACAGGCTGACAACACAGGAAAACTGCCACGACTCCACCTCCAACGCGACACACACAGAAACAACAATAGAGATATTGTACACCTGATACCGGTGAAAAGCCAGCATTTGACAACTAACGTTAGCCCTGCAGTGCCCAGAAAAATCTATTGAATGAACTCCATCAATTTACTTTTAAATTGACACGCTTTGAACATTAAGTGGCAAATCAAAAGTAAACCAAATCTGGATAACATGGTCACCGACACTGCTTGAAAAACAGTGAAAAAGTGCAATAAAATAATCACCCTGCAGCATTAATGTTGGAACGGAAATGTTCTGTAAGCGTATTTAAGCGATTACACCTAACAACTCAAAAGCAACACATTTAAACTAACCTACATAACCCCCCCATCTCAATTGAAAGGTATAAATAATTGCTGTAGCGTTTATACGGGCAGTAGCGAGGAAACACGCCTGAGCTATTACTCTGATTTTAATACATTGCAGACTGCAAGAATTGTTAGAAAGCTTGGTAGACTGCCTCTGTTTGGCTAGACATTACTACTTTGACCAGTGCAATGTATGCCAGATAGCCTAGAAAAACCCACAGGAGGAAAAAGACTAGGTCCTTTTGTAAGCCTCAAAAACAGCGGGTCTTTGTTGTTCTCATGGGAATAACAAATTGATTTCTAGGTCCAAACCGACAGGAGTTCTTGGAAAATACGATTGCTTATATTACGAGATTGGCACTAAAATTAACCCATTTCACTGCAAGAATTCCTAGGACACACCCGCAAAGACGCGCCCTTCTCGTTTCATAAAACCATTCTCAGACACAAGTTCGCTAACTGCAAAGCTGTTTTGCTTTGCTGCACGCTTTGTCCTATCAGTCTCCTGTGTTTTCACATCATCGTTTGGTATCACCTCATCTCACTTGGAACCTCGACGAAGCAGGTACTAAAAAAGTATCTGGTACCAGGTACTCTCCCAAGTTTTGGCCAGTGGAAAAGCAAAAAAGGCAAGCCAAATCAAGCTGATACCATGCAATACAAAAGCGACATTAAATCACACACCAGAACAAAATATATTACAGATCAAAATCTTTACTGTACATTGTTTAATTTGTTGGGAACAAAATGATGTAACAACGGTCAATGGAAACCAAAACCAACTGATTGGGGGCTGGATTCAAACTCACACTGAATATCAAGGTAAACCATTGAAAAAAGCTGTTCCAACTTGCATGAATTTCATCATGGCAACTCGTAATGTGACTCAAATGGGTGTATGGCCTCAACATGCCTGTATGCACTCCTGGCAACGTCTGGGCATGCTCCTGATGAGGCAGTGGATGTTGTCCTGAGGGATCTCCTCCCAGACCTGGATCAAGTTATCAGTGAGTTCCTGGACAGTCTGTAGTGCTACTTGGCGGCGTCGGATGCACCGATGCATAACGACCCAGAGGTTCTCAATTGGATTCAGGTCTGGGGAACATTATGTCCAGTCAATGGCATCAATGCCATTGTTATTTATGAACTGCCTACATGCTCTGGCCACACGAGGCAGGGCATTGTCCTGCACCAGGAAGAACCCAGGGCCCACTGCACCAGTGTAAGGTCTGATGATTGGTCTAAGGATTTCATTCTGGGACATAACAGCAGTCAGAGTAAAGTTGACTAGCACGGGGAGGTCTGTGTGACCCTCAAAAGATATGCCATAATGTCTCAAGACTTTCTCACATCTGTCACATGTGCTCAGTGTGAACCTACTCTCATCGGTGAAGAGCAATGTGCGGCAGTGGTGGACCTGCCAATTCTGGGGTTCTCTGGCGAATGCCAATCGAGCTGCACAGTGCTAGGCTGTGAGTAAACGCCCCACTAGAGGCTGTTGGGCCCACATACCACCCTCATGGAGTCTGTTTATGCCTGCCTGCCTTTCCGTTGTTTTCTTGTTTTGAGTTCCCCGAATGAATCCCTTATGTACGTAATGTCTGCCCTTGGGTCCAGCTTCAACATTAAAATGTGACACATGGTTGCAATAAAAACGTAGAAGGCCTGGATGTTTGTAGGTGTGTAATATCTTGAAAGTGTGTGAGGTGAAGGCCAATGACAAGCTTTGTTTTGGTTATGTAGCCTACACTGAACGCTCCAGAAATGAAAACTGTGTTGAAAAATATGTTACAACCTGGTGTTATCTGTAAAATGTAAGAAAACGTGCATTGTGTTTTTGACTAAACCTTATGCATAAGCGAATACTGCTCGGAGGAAGCAATTATTCAGCCTTTTAGCTAGATTTAGCCTTGTGCCAACTGGTTGAAGTGGGCACATTATTGTTCCAGCTAGCGCTAACTAGCACAACTTCAGGAACACTTCTGAAAACCATTGTCTGTGAACACAGTATATCCCTGTATACCATCTGGCTTCTTACCAGTACACAGTTAAAAGGCCAGCATCCATGATGCTATCAGGGTGCATTAGTACACACGTGCAAGTTACCCATGCCATCTCTGAAGGCAACATCGATGCTGAACAAAATATTCAGGTTTTGGAGCAACAAGTGCTGCAATCTTTTTTAGGGACGGGCTTGCTTATTTCTGCAGGACAATGCCAAACCACATTCTACACGAATTACAACAGCATGGCTCCATAGTAAAAGAGTCTGGGTGCTAAACTGGCCTGCCTGTGATGGCTGCTCCGAGTGGCACTCCACCTCACCGATGTACTTACCACCGGCTGGAGCAGATGGCAACAGCACACGCTTCACATCCACACATGTTTTGAGTTAGTAATTATGAAGTCTATTTCAGTTCCTGATTTTCCCGTGCAACTTATGGGTAATTGTGTCTATTCATACTGTGACCTTGTGGTGCTGTGTCTTTTGTTGTGGATAAAGACAAGAACGTGATCATTCGTTTGTGTTGTTTTGTTACTTTCTGTTTTGCCACTCCATTATGCACTCGCACCTCAACCAGTCACCCATAGAGGCACTTTTTTATCAGTTTTTTTGTTTGCGTGTTCATTTTCCCTGCACTACCCCGGTCAAGATGAGTCAGGGTGGGTGAGAGGAAGGGGCTGGAGCACTGGGTCGTGCGCCGGAGCAAGAGGATAAACTCCGTGCCATGGAGGGATAAATCGCCGGTTGGTAACAGCAATCGGTGAGAATGTCGCACATGGCACCATGGTCAGGAGGAGTGTGCCCTGTTGAACCAGCCGGTGCAGCTGTGCGTTGCCAACCTTATGGAGTCTAGCTGTGCCCAGGTAAGAGATTTCCAGTGTGTGATGGTAATTCCATTGATAGGAACTCTTAAAGGAGTAAGTACAGACAAAATTATCTTGGCACAATTAACAGTTTATTTGCAAAGAGAGACACATCAAAAGCTTACAGAATATTAATCTGAGGAGTCTCTGAAGAAAATACAGTCAGTTTTTATTACGGTTGAAAGGGGTGTGGTAAGATGCTGCCCAGCTGTCCTATGTCACCCAAACACATTCCCCTTTGTTATTTCATAACCCTAGGTTTCACCCAAAGGGTGGGCTGTCCTCCCACCTTATCCTTCCTGCCATAATGTTTACTGTTGTGTTTACGTAAAGGGCCAATTTCCCCCAACGACCAAATTCCTAAGGAACAAAAGACGGATACCCTTATTGGTTTAGGCAGATATGGTCAGAATACCTAATGATCCTGATATTATACAGACACGTGTATCACAACCAAACACCAGAGTTACATAAAACGGAATAATAGGCCGTCTTGTGGGGTCTGGTTCCATTACTCACGTGAACCACTTGCTCATTCTCACCATCAACGGCTACCATCAAGAGAAACTGAAATTGATGGTGATGACGTTGTTCATGCATGGAGGGTCCTGTTTCCTGGGACATTGACACAGATCTTCAACTGGCAGGGAGATGGGACCCCGCACCACCAACGTGCTCCCCAGGCAAAACCTTCTTGCCCTGGAGAGTGCGGGGCCGGTTGGTGTCCTGGGTACACACTACACCAGCGACCGGGTACCCAGGCATCACCAGGACCCTGGAGGCGCTCCGCAAGAAGCATTGGTGGCCTGGCATGGGATGGACTGTACGGCACTAAGTCCTCTTCTGCACAGTGTGTGCACAGTCAAAGGTGCCGCGAACGGCTCCAGAGGGCAAGCTCCACCCCTTACCACTACCCCAGCGACACTGGCATCACCTGGCCCTGGAATTCATGATGGACCTGCCACGGCCAGAGGGGAACAACACCATCGCCGTGAGGGTGGACCGATCTTCGAAGATGGTCTGCTTCGTTCCAGTGCTCGGCCTCCCCTCTGTTCTCCAGTTCACCGAGGTGCTGTCCCAGCAGGTTTTCCAGCTGTATGGACTGGAGGAGATCGTCTTCAACCACGGCCCTCTGTTCACATCTCGAGTATGTAAGGCCTTCATGTCCAGGCTAGGGGTTGTGGTCAGCCTCATGTCCGGGTACCAACAAGGGAGCATTGGGCAGGTGGAGTGTACCAACTCAGAACTGGGGAGGTTCCTCCATTCCTATGGCCATGATAGACCGGGTGAGTGGGCCCGTTTTCTACCCTGGATGGAGTATGCTCAGAACACCATGCGCCATACCTCCACAGTTCACACCACCTTCCAGGTTGTCCTCGGTTTCCAGCCCCCGTTGTGCCCCAGGGTATGGGATTTCAACAACATGCCGGCCCTGGAGGAGGGATTCAGGAAGTCTGAAGAGGTCTGGTCCACCTCCCATGTACGCCTACAGGAGGCAGTGCGGTGACAGAAAGATCAGGCAGATTGGCGGCGGAACGATGCTCCTGAGTTCCATCAGGGGGACAAGATGTGGCTGTCCACGAGGGACCTCCCGCTCCGGCAGCCCAGTTCGTGGGGCTGTTCAAGATCCTCCGGAAGGTAAACATGACTCCATTATACACTAACATCTCTCCTCAGGCCGGTGGTTCCTGGTTCGCTGGAGGGATCTGGTATTGCAGTGGCGCCTCCGGTGGAGATAGCTTGGGGTCCGGCGTACAGGGTTGAGGCAATTCTGGACTCCTGGCTATTGTGGGGCCGGGTCCAGAACCAAGTGGACTCGGCAGGATACGGTCCAGAGGAACAAAGCTGTGTCCGAGCTGTGGACATCTGCGATCAGTTACAGTCCAGACCTGTAACCCAATGAGAACATTGGGCAGATATTTTAATATATGACAAAAACAATAACATTTCTCAGTTTAAACATTTGCTATGTTGTCTTCAGTGGTGGAAGTAACAAATTACAACTACCCACGTTTCTGTAAATAAGTAGCTTTTCTGTGTACTTTTTCAAAGGCTGTACTTTTACTTAATTACATTTTGAATGAAGCAAAGTACTTAAGTAAATTTTTGAAGTAATCCGTTACGGAATACATAGGAAAAGGATAAAGTGCTGTCCAGTTGAGCTGTCCAGGGGGTGTAAGCCAGTGAAAATACTCTCAATAGAACAGGTGTAGAGTGGCCCCATACCAAATATAATCACACTTCTGAAGACAAAGTGCACCAATGACGACAACATTTATGTTCGTATAGACCACATTAATTTACCAATGATGTGTACTCCGAAGACGCTCTCGACTCACTACACTTCAGGCCTGTCAATAGGGGATGCTCTTCCCTCTGTTTCCAGTTAAACAGTGAAACAAGTGAGTGTTTTTATGGAGAACTTGTTGACTTCGGATTAAGAGGATAAGAATCTTCAAGGTTACCCATAGAAGTCTCGGTGCCTTGCTACATTCAGTTTGTAAATAAAATACAAATAAAACAGGCTTTAGACAAAAGTGAGACAAATGTCTTTGGAGCTTTGCCATGACAAATTTCACACACGTTCAGACCTTTTTTATTGAAGTGTTAGATCATATAATAATAGCAGAGTCAATACTCTGTATTCTGTATATAATTCATAATGTATTATTTAAAAAGCAACCTTCTAGATATATTACACATTTGGGAAGATCACTGTATTTTGGCATAATTTAAATTTCCAATGCGCAGCTTAAGACAATCACTCCATGACAAACACCCATCACCCACATTTTCCTCGCTATACGATTACATTGTTTGGTAAAATGTGCTTATTTCCGTTATGAAAAAAAATAGAATGATTAAATATATGGGTCTGTCACATTCTGCCAGGCATACCAGGGAGAGACAAACTGCTCCCGTGTTCCTAGTAGTCATAGTATTGTTTTAAAAAGGTAACTTTGAGATGGGATTTTTATGAATATTTTATAAATTTCAACATGTTCTCTTTGCAACCGAATATTCAATTATCAAAACAAGAAACCAGGCAAGCCTAGTTCAGCCGGCACGCAATAGGAATTGTTGCCCAGTCGAGATTTGAACCTAAGTTGCCCACAGGAAAGACGGTGTCGTTCACAACTACACCACAGAGATTTAGATTTGATGGTTGTCAATATAGCCACTTGTGTCTACCCTGAAAAAAATCTATTTTGCCATAAGCTGTTTTAACAGTTTATTGGCCATTTGTGAATAATACTGATACAGTTAAACTGACCAACGTTTCTTACTAAGTTTGCCTTCACTACAAATAGCATCTATGAACTGTAAGGTGTTTGCCATTAGCAATTTCAACAGTGTATTAGCCAGTAATAGGTTTTACCAGTATCTACTAACTTACTGGAATAAATTGGGCAATTGCTAGCGTGTCTGCCAAAGCTCTTTCATTTCATGGCATGAGAGCGTATTTCTTTCTTTCATGGCATAACAACATACTTTTTTCTTTGATTCGTGAATTACATTGATACAATAACTTTCAAGTAAGTGACGATAACTAACTTTTATATTAAGTGAAAAGACGAGAGTATTGTGGAATCTACCAGAAATAGTAGCAATACTGTATAACCATAAAGATTTATTGCGGCTCACAAATAAAATATATAAATACCGTTACTTTCAATAGACTCGATCTTAGGTCTTCCATTTGGGAGGCAGTGTCTTTGACCACTATGCCACGGCATTACACGTTTCAGCAGTCGCTATACACCATTGAGCATTGTGTTAAACAGGCAAACATTTTCCACCACCACAGCGTCTATGAAATGTATGGCTTTTGCCACTGACCGTTTTAACAGCTTATTAGCCAGTAAAAGGCTTACTAGTATCTACTAACATCCTAGGAATAATCATAAAAATGTAGCAATTGCAACTCAGACTGAAGATGAACTTTTTGTATGCCAGAAACCGTCGCAATATATCCGTATACCGTTCTAGTTAAGGCTTACTATAACGCGACTACTATATGCTGTAGTCAGCAAATGTGTTTGTATCTTCTGACCCAAAACGGATGCATGGAAGTGTACCTAAAAAATCCACCAGAAACAGTCCCAATATAAGTATGGGCAGTTTTATTTCAGGCTTACTATAATGGTTTACAACAGCAAAGTTTTCATCTATACGGAATAACTCATAATGCATACTTCGCTTTGCCTGTGAGGAGATATGAACATGGGACCTAGGTTTACAGGTATGCATCTCAAACAACTACGGTATTTAACAAGGGGTACTCAGTCAGTCAGTCACTCAGTAAGAGATATTTGTTCTTGTTGGCTGGCTCCGCTGACGTGGTCTTTCAATATGCTATCATAGTGAACAAATTATGACATTTATTTTCAATTCAGTTTCTTCAATAAAGTTCAATACAATTCAGTAGGCGTACTGGCCAAATTTGCTTTAATAAAATAATAATGCTCATTGGCAGGTTTAACAACTCACACAACTTTAATTAGCAAAAGGTAATTACCATTAATACCATATAATTTGCATTGCAACAGTCACTAACATTTATATAGTTTCTGCACTAGACAACAATCTGTTCCTGGTCCCAAAGACAGATTATAACAGCATTTCATCAAGCACAGGGAAAGGCGAAGCTTTTTGTTTCATTTTCTTTGCATAGGAACACAGCATGCCTGTTCTGCCCCGTTTACACACTGTGCCAGCCAAGGGATTACCAAAGCAATTTTCTTTTTGTGACCTTGGCAAGAACTCACTGCTCAAATCCACCGATTGTGATAAGTTTGCATGGTCTGTCCCTCTGTGTCCCTCTGGGCACGTCCGCACTATACATGAATAGAAAAGAATATAGGAATCCTCAAATATTTCTATCAGCATTTAATACTGTATATTTTCTCTAGCTACTCCACTGATCAAGTGAGTGCATGGTTGGCTCCAGGCTCTTCAAGGTCAGTTGGAGTCATTTTACTGTACTGTCCTTGTAGTCTCTTATTGACTTCAACCCAGTGTCCTCCCTAGAAACTGCCTTGTATCTCCACTGCAGTAAAAACATCAATTGATGTTGAGCTTGTTTTAACCATCAGGGATAAGTGAGACATCTAGCCACAATCATAGAATTACTCTGTAGTACTGACTTCATGTGTCAGTACTGACTTCATGTGTCAGTACTGACTTCATGTGTCAGTACTGACTTCATGTGTCAGTACTGACTTCATGTGTCAGTACTGACTTCATGTGTGAAGGTCAGTCTGTACACATGAAGTCAGCACTACAGAGTAGTACTGACACATGAAGTCAGTACTGACTTCATGTGTCAGTACTGACTTCATGTGTCAGTATTACTCTGTAGTGCTGACTTCATGTGTACAGACTGGCCTTCACCCACACAAACGATGTACATACAGTATCTCACAAAAACGAGTACACCCCTCACACTTTGTTAATATTTGATTATATCTTTTAACGTGACAACACTGAAGAAAGGACACTTTGCTACAATGTAAAGGAGTGAGTGTACAGCTTGTATAACAGTGTAAATTAGCTGTCCCCTCAAAGTAACTAAATACACAGCCGTTAATGTCTAAACCGCTGGCAACAAAAGTGAGTACACCCATAAGTGAAAATGTCTAAATTGAGCCCAATTAGCCATTTTCCCTTCCCGGTGTCATAGGACTCGTTAGTGTTACAAGGTCTCAGTTGTGAATGCTAAGCAGGTGTGTTAAATTTGCTGTCATCTCCCTCACACTGATCACTGGAAGTTCAACATGGCACCTCATGGCAAAGAACTCTCTGAGGATCTGAAAAAGGTTGTTGCCCTGCATAAAGATGGCCTAGGCTATAAGAAGATTGCCAAGACCCTAAAACTGAGCTGCAGCACGGTGGCCAAGACCATACAGTGGTTTAACAGGACAGGTTACACTCAGAACAGGCCTCACCATGGTGGACCAATGCAGCTGAGTGCACCTCCTCAGTGTCATATCCAGATGTTGTCTTTGGGAAATAGATGTATGAGTGCTGCCAGCATTGCAGCCGAGGTTGAAGGGGTGGGGGGGTCGGCCTGTCAGTGCTCAGACCATATCAAATTGGTCTGCATGGCTGTTGTCCCAGAAGGAAGCCTCTTCTAAAGATGATGCACAAGAAAGCCTGCAAACAGTTTGGTGAAGACGAACAAAGGACATGGATTACTGGAACCATGTCCTGTGGTCGGATGAGACCAGGATAAACTTATTTGGTTCAGATTGGGTCAAGCGTGTGTGGCGGCAACCAGGTGAGAAGTACAAAGACAAGTGTGTCTGTCTTTTTGTAGGTCACTTGATGTCATCCTACCATTGTTGAGTGACATTTGAATGAGTTGACAGTCATCTCAGTCAGTGGACAGTCGTTTTCCCTCTGCCAGTCTAGCTTTTTTGTCCCGAATGTCTGTTGCTTGACCTTGTTCTTATGAACCACTGTCTTTGAAATTTTCAGGATGGAAGCAACCTGGCGCTCACTGTATCCCTCTGGGTTCAGGTAATCACCTAATCAGCACCTCATGAAGTAAAATTATGTGTGCCTGTGTTGGAATTTAACAGACACTGGAATGGAAAAGCTAAAAATAAAGGTTGAAATTAGGGATATTGTTTTGTTTAAATAGGTATTTGGATTTCCTGTTCCCTATGAATGTATTGTTGTACTGTACATGTTATCTACCATACTTATGAGTAATGTTATAACCATTTTCGCTGGATGACAAAATCGATCAAAGAAAAAGAGACCAAATGTTTGCTCCTAGTATTTTGTGAAGGCTCATATGAATCTGTGAGTTTCTTGTCATTATCCCCCATTTGTCGTGGCCAAGGTGAAACCATGTGGTGAAACCATATGTATACCCAAATACACCTCAAAAGGTATAATTATAGTAGTTGTTTAAAAATCCAAACCTTTCAAATGTAAAACCAAAAGAACAAATGCTTTGCTCTCTCAATAATCTCCATCTTTCTCAAGTAATGCATTAAACTTGCCCCAATATACATTGTACATCAAACTTTCAAAATAAAGATTTTTGATAGTCATAAGCTGTTCATTTTTATAATTCAACATTACACGAAATGCAACAGAGGAATCATCCTGCCATCAAAATGTAAACAAAGCAAAATGCATGTTAATTTTAGGATGCTGAATTATAAAGAATTTATTCATGTATTTCGTATGTAAATAATATAGGAATGCTCTATATCTGGATGTTAGTGATTTTGTACCGTTTACACAAGGCTTATCTGGAAATACCTTTTTTACCTTAGTTGAAAACACTGACTGGAATTTGCCCTGTTCAAGTTTACTTAATGACCTAAATGTAAATATAAAAACAAACACCAGCAAAGCAAGCTGGCTGGGAATTATTCTAATGAGCTCCATTCCAAACAAGTACACATTAGGTCAACCTGAAACCAGCAGAATCTGAATTCATCATAGAAGGCCATGTTTCATAACTTTTAACACCACAGTACAATATGGCATAGTAGAGCACAGTGATATTACATATTAAGTATAGTAAAGGATGGTAATTATATTCAGTGAAGTGCAGTACAGTAGATTTAGGTTGGCACAGAATGGAAAATGTAATTGAAGGATAGTTTAACTCAAGTTTAGGTTACAGGTTTGTGGTACCTCTTCCTCCACCAAGACAATGAAAACCTGTGTTGCCAGGCATACAAGTGGAGCCGAAGATCCTACCGTAGCTGACATCTGACTGTTATAACAGCATAGAAACACAGAAATGGTTCAGAAAAAGCAAAATGTTCAGAAGTAGCACAAAAACCTGCCAGCCACGACCAATTTTCACCCACGCCATTGTGGGAAAAGTACCCCCATTTTGGGTGAAAACCGCGTATATGGCAACACTGGTGAGGACGAATTCTGTAATTGACTGTGATTTGTCTGTAGCCCACTGTCAAAACCACAGAGGTGCCAAGGGGTGGCATCTGCCACCCCAAAAATAATTATTGCCACTTTACTCGCCACCCCAGTTGTCAGGTGTGTCTGCTATAATATATTAATATTTAATTTTATAGAATGGTATTATAATTGTTCTACTTTAGTAGTTTTTCTCTATCATGTTCCAATATATTTGAGTTCCCCCTTCCCCATAGAGTCCCGAGGTCCACCTGCTGCTGTCACCGAGCTGCTCCCCTTTCTTTCTAGTGAAAACACTGGGCGTCGGTCCATGGTACTCTAAGCCAGAGTTTTTCAACCCTGCTCCTGGAGGCACACTGTCCTGCATGTATTTGATCTCTCCTTGCACTAACACACCTGATGTAGCTCATCAAGGATGTTATAATGTGCTGATCATTTGAATCAAATCAATCAAATCTTGGAATTGACAAACAGCAATTAGCTGTGCACTTGGTTAAGCTCATCTAAAAATAATTATTCATAGACCAGGTGAGTTTGTCATACGATTATTTTAATTATATACAAAAATTAATAAAAATAAATGTGTCTGCTGTAGCATACATAGGAAACGTGAGAATTGCCAGCTACTAGTCTAAACTTGCCTTGGTAATGTTTTCCGATTACAGTACTTCTAGCTGGGCTAGTAAACAAAGCAAACAGCACGAACAGAAGGTAACAGGCTGCAAGCTGCCAAAATGTATCTGATCTGATCTAGTGTACATAGGAAAGGTGAGAAGCCAGCTACTAATCTCAACTCACCCTGGTAATGTTTTCCGATAACAGTACTACTAGCTGGCCTAATAAACAAATTAAACATCATGTACAGATGGCAGCTCACATCTTCAACAACAGAAAGTTAGCTAGTTTACTAAATTGGCCAATCGGTTTTGCCTGGTAATTCGTTATTGCCAATTACTAACAACAGTATGAGGGTATTCTAGGCAGCTAACGTTGTCCTTGCTGTCAAGCTGATGTTTATAGAAGCTGGTAGTAGTAGCAGACTTGCAAACGATGTCTGCTGGATAGATGCACAGTCAGTAACTATAGCCATGCCAGCTCTGTCTGTATAGCTAGCCTCATTAACACCAATAGGGCAATTACTAGCAACAGTGTGAGGTTAGATAGGTAGCTAGCATTTGAGCTAACTTTATTTACTTATTTAACAGAAGAATTGCCACATCAGCGTCAAAATGTAATGCATTTTGCCTCCATGAGTTCCATCCATCGTGGATAGGCGGCTGCAGAAATGTTCACTACGATCTGCGTCTGCCTCTTTTTTACCAGATTCGCTTTTTTCTAATCCAAACCGTATTTTTTTAGATGGTTAGGCGTTACATTCCGAACTTCTTCAATTTTTTTAATAAAATTGGCTAGCGTCTCTCCCGCCACTTTATACACAAAACAAGAGTAGCCACTTCCTTTGTTTTGTCCAGCATCAGCTCTAAGTTTTATATGTCAAACGCATCACTTCCTGTGTGCAGGATAACATTTCCTGCCACTGTGAGGGGTGAGCACTTTTTTTCCTCAGGAGCACATCGTATACAGAGGATTTTCTCATGCGTTTCAAAAATTCTTAGCTCTAAGCACAGCTATTGCTGATATAACCGTTTCCATTTTGGTCGTAAAGCACTTTATCTGGGAGTGTCCATTGAGATGATACAATCTTTCGAGCACAGACTGCTGTGGAATTTGAAGGTAAAGGAATGATAACTAACCTTTTCCCATTTTTGTTGTTTTCATCTCACCTTTCAAAGGATTTTACAATAACTTGAATAGAATATGTTTGAGTTCACTTTCTAGTTTCCTATTGACGGATTGCATTTTTGTCTTTAGAAGCTTTATGCAGGAGTGATGATGAGAATGAGACCCCTTTACTAGGACACCTCAGTTAGTTGGCGAATGTGAAAGGGAGCCTCCTACACCTGGATCTAACTTCACGTCACCCAATGCCATATCTACACCATACCTTGTTTTTGATAATGCTTGCATTCAATTCTACATTACAAACATTGAACCTAATAGTCAAATCACCAAAAACATTCTCTATACTCTGCCCAACACAACCACTTTCCCTGCTGGTGTTCTATTGCCTATAAGCACAACCTGGCTTGTACTGTTCTAGTCTTGATAATATATAATTTGGAGATGTTTCACAAATCAGAGCATCGGGCCAAGGGCACCAACGTTTAAAGGTATTTCTAAGAACTATGCAAGGTAACAAGAGCATTCAATGATTATTGGTGATTATTGATATCATCCATGGCATCCAGTACTCCCAAAACCAAAAGTCACCCATGACTTTCAAAAGAATGGTGCATACACAAAACAGGGTCTGAAGTACTTCTCTTGAAGTAGCCTACAGTATAAACATTTTTAGGCTGTACTTTCTTTTAGGAAAATACAAATAACTCTAGCACTGTATGTACTGTACATCACCAGTCAAATGAAAACCCATTTTACTAATAATTTGAATTGGTAAATGTCCAAAATTTTGACTGGGTCTCTATTTATATATGAAAAATCTCTGGTCAATTACTGTTTTATTTTTTGTATTTCGATTGCAACATTACTTTCATACAATTATGATGGTAGGAAAGTAGAATGTTGCATCTTAAGTAATCTTGAAATGGCTGAGTTGTTGCTGATAACACTTTAAAGTAAACCAATATGGCTTCACAGTTTATAAGCTGAAGCCTTATTGCTTCCTATGTTTTTATAACAGCACTGTCTAGTTATACAGATTTGATAGCTTCCTATGTTTTCATTTTCTATTTCCTTATTCTATGTTTTATAATGCTGTATTTTATATTTCTCTTCTTGATTTATTTTGTCATTATTTGTATATCTTGCTATCTTTTACCAATTGTAATGCAAGTTCTGGTGCTATCAGAGGAATAAACTCTGTGTAAATGTAACAATCTGCTGATGATGGATCTGACAGTATTGATTCTATTGCATTATTTTTTTTTCACTGTCAAGCACATTGAATTGCTTCTATGTATGAATTGTGCTATATAAATAAACTTACTTGCTTGATACAGTAAAGTATACGGAACAGTGATATGCAGTTCTGACCTTGAATGCAAACCCTACAATACATTTGGAATTGTTTAATTTGAACAGGGAAAGGATCAGTTTATAAGCGGAATCCTTACATGTGTTTAATCATGCCAATTCTAATGAAAAAAGATATTAGGATTTAAAATCGTATGGCCCCCCTAAATCGTATCTATGTCCTACCTTGGCCGACACTATAGAAATGTCTGGACATGCCGCTGACCTTGAAAAGTAATCATATCCTTTCCTTAGTTTGTCTTGAAGCATGCATCACCAGAAACAGTGTGTTGTCTACATTCACCCCTCCGGCTGTTTTTATCCGCTACAGCACGGTTAAAAATACATGGCGAATATCAGAACCCCATCATTAATTCTTGTTTTACATAGTCTTCGTTTGGTTTCCCTCATTATCAAGTTCAGATTCATCCTTGAAAAAATTTGTAAAATTCTCTAAAAATGCAATGCTAATTCTGCCTATGTGTGGATGTAGGCTTTACCTTCTCTTGCAAGTTTAAGGTACCCTGGTTGTCAGTGAATATTTTTTAATAGAAGATTCCAAAAAAGTCGGAAGTCATTAAAAGTACAACTGACAAACGTTTTTTAATTATTAAATAATTACCTTTTTAATATTTATTTTTTTACCAGATTGTAGATAAGTATTATTTGTGGCACACTAATGTCCTGGAAAATTTACACTGAGAAGAATCGAATGTTCCTAATTGAAAAAAGCAGACATTATGACATGTAAATTTTTTTAAATAGCTCTTCCAAAAAGTTGTAAGACTCCTGTTCTAGGGGTACTGCAATCCAACCGCTTAAACTCTCTTTGGCCTGTGCGAAGTGTGTCCTGATTGGTTGCCAGTCGTTGAGAAGCCAGACAGTTTACGACTCTTCTAGACATGCAGTATTTTCGCACAGGCTCACTAAAACACATAGACTGACATGAACAACGAAATAAATGAACACAGAGACACATCAACACAGACTACTTTTAACACCTAGACACATCTAATCAATAGCAAGGTGGCTTAGAGGTTAGGGCATCTGACTCAAAATGCTAAATGTTTCCGTTTCCCATCCCCCTCCAAGATGAAAGCAATGTTATGTCCTTAATCTAGACAGCTGCATCTGTGTTAACTTTAATAATCTTATCATTATAGAAACACCATCATCTTTACTTCCATTCCTTTGCACATCTCCATAACCATCTCTATGCACCTGATTATTGTGTGCATACTCCAGTGCACCCTCTAATCAAAGGTTGTGTCAAAGGGTCATAGACTAGCAAAAATAGCTGCTCTTTTTCTACTCTAATTGCATTGCTGTAATCCCCTTAAACTCATCAGAAAGCAGAAAGACATGGGGCTGGACTTGTTTATTATGGCGGTTCCAACCGGGGGCGAAGCTTAGAACCCAACAGCAGTCCCGCCCAGTGTGGGCGTGACAGACTCACAGACTCAACCAGGGACATCTGTACATCTAATTGTCTCTCTGTCGCTTATGAATTGCAGGTGTGCAACTAGACTCAAGGGAGGACGCCTGGCATGCTACCAGGTAGATGCACGGTGAGTAGTGGCAGCCTAGGAATAATTGTTTGCGTTGCACTCTCTTTAAGTCCCCTTAAAGTAAATAGGAACAGCCAAGGCTCCTTTCTTTAGTATTGGTTGTTATTGCTCTACCTTTTCTTTTTTTGGTTATACCCAGTTGAATGACCTCGGATTATCAAAAGATGAAAAGAAAATAATAGAAATTTAAAACTATTGTGTTGGCTTGTGTTATTCCCACCAATCCCATACTCAGAAAGGAGGCTACAACACTGACCTTTTCACACTATGATGAAATGGCCCTGAAAGAAGTTATAGCCTTGGCTGGATGCTGCCTGGTAAATAAGCACTCCCTCAATAACCGAAAAAATAAGGAACTAACCGGGGACTACTGGAAGAACAAGCTCACCCATGTAGTCATTGTGTGGTTGCTGTAGGGAGGGTTAAAATGTCAAGTTCCTTACTGTACACATAACAAATCAATTACATTTATATTTAGTTCTGTCACATATGTAGCGTATTTTTAGCATAAGTAAAATGCTTACTTTTAACCCTCTAATGACTAAATCTAAAACAATAAAAAAATATGAATTACCACAATGTAAATACAACAGAATAATAAAGATAACGGCAGAAAACTAAATATAAACAAATGCTTTCAATTATTTCTCTCTTTTTCTTCCTCCTAGTACTGACTTTGGGGATAGTTGGTTTACTGAGTAAGATGCATTACTATTACTGGGTTGTGTGACTGTCCAACCTAGCAAACTTCAATAAAAGCCTCTGCTAAATTAGTAAGATATGAATGCAAAATGTGCGGTCCATTCAGTGACTGAATAAATACACACTGCACCTGGTCTTTCCAGCTGGTTAAATGGCTGCTCTCCAGGAATAAGTTTGCTTACCTTGGTGTAGTTAAATAGGGTTGTCTGAGGTTGATGCAGCAGCTGATGTGTGATCGTGTGCTACTCTGCATGTATCTTTAAAGAGTTGCAGCTGGGGTCTATCACCTCTCCAGTCTGACCCCAAAGGAGCACTGTCATCTGCAGCCAGATGGTGCATGGGCAGGACATGAAAACAGCAGCGTGTATTTCTTCACATATGCAAACATAATACACTCAGTTGCATAACATTCCGCATGTAGGTACATAGGTACAAACACAGACATTTTGCTTTTATATATTTTTACAGTTTTCCTTAACCCCTGAGCCTAAACCTCACACTAACCCTAACTTGAAGAACCTAACCCCATGTCCAAACCCAGGGAAGGATGCTTCCTAGCCACCACACCACCCTTTCCACAGCAATGTCAATGCATACAAAGTCAGGGTGGATAGAGACGGGCTAAGTTCAGCCAACAGCATCTCTTATTTAGCATGTACCAAGGGACTGGATGTACAGCCAGTTTTTCTGCACATCAATTAATAAGCCGCCTGATCATCCCCATGTGGTGTGCAGCTTGGGCCACATTTGCAATTGACCCAGAATGACCATAGCAAATCTAACTAAATTGCAGCTTTTGCTCATATGGATACAGTGTGGGTGGTAGTATCCAAATATTTTAGGGTTCTCGGAGTATTGCATATGTAATTCTTGAATGAAACCAGATTAAGGAATAAATTATTATTTAGTATTTCAATTGGTTAACAATCCCCCTTGTACTGTAAACGTTTGTACATGTTCATATTAGAAGAGCAGTCATATCAAATGATCAACCCACTGAAATTTACCAAGCTCCTCCAAAACCACAATGTTCTAAAAATCGAATCTTGTCTAAAATGACCTCATTGTGTCTCAGACACACAGTCCTTCTGGAAATTATCAGGCACCAATTAGCATAATTTTTTAATTTGATGTTGTCAATTCATTGCTCAAAAGATGCAGATCATCTCTTTCTGGTCCCATAAGGCAATCCCTAGTGTGACCAAGATATGGCCATCCATAAGGCCAGAGCCTTGTTCAAAGATCCAGACGAGTTGCACATCTCTCATGACCGAGAACAGAAACAAAATAACTCAATTATGAACTTGTTCTCCAGTTTTTGCCTACAGTCAACTGATTAAAAGCCTGCTATGTGTTTTGTTTTAGGATTACTCATTCATTTACTGGTAAACATCTTTACATTTTCATGTCGCAAGTAATGAAATGAATCCGTAGGTAGGGTTCGGTATCATTTGAAATGAATCGATTCCAATTCTGCTTATTTAATGTGGTTCTTATCAAATCCTGGTTCTGGTTCCGATATTTTTGGGAGACAAGAATCATAACACATTTCAATGAGGAACATTTGCCAAACTTTTATTCTTTGAAAATGGAAATTACAAGCAAGCCGGGTAGATGACATGAATTTACCCACAGACCAGTTGGTAAGTTATACAATAATAATTATATAGTAAACTAGCAAGTTTGTAGTCCATGTACGTTTGTATAGTATGCTCACGTTAGCTAGCTAGCTATAGTGTATTATAGAGGGAGATAGACAGCCCTACTGTGTTTTGTATGACTGAGCGATAAAACATTGCTACTATTAGCTGTATCTGGGACGTTATTGTGGCTTGAACTGGGAGACAGCAACACATCGAACACGGTGCATTCCTTTATGTCGTGTTGAAATAAATGCGTCATCATACTGGAAGTTGTTCCTCCCTTGGACCAAATATTTTTACTACAGGTCTTACGTTTCAATTGTCATTAGAATGTTTTGTGAAGTGAAGCCAAACTTTTGGCCATTTGGCTTAGCAGCTGCTGGCAGATAAGTGAAACTTTTATGGACTGTAAAATGCACAACGGAAATGCAAACGTTCAGAACAGTAGCCAAATCGAAAAAAATTGCTACATATTAATGAATTTGACAGAACTAAATACAAATGTAACTGATTTGTTATGTGTTCAGGCTGTTTTAGTCTCTCAGTAATGTGTACAATAAGGAACTTGACATTTTTAACCCTTCCTACAGCTACCCAACACAATGACTACATGGGTGAGCTTGTTCTTCCAGTAGTCCCCGGTTAGTTCCTTATTTTTTCGGTTATTGAGGGAGTGCTTATTTACCAGGCAGCATCCAGCCAAGGCTATAACTTCTTTCAGGGCCATTTCATCATAGTGTGAAAAGGTCAGTGTTGTAGCCTCCTTTCTGAGTATGGGATTGGTGGGAATAACACGAGCCAACACAGTAGTTTTAACTTTCTATTATTTTCTTTTCATCTTTTAAAATGTTTTCAAATCCACAGTTCTTGGATATTTGGGTTCTGGATACCTAACTCTATCCGTAAGTAGTTCTGAACTCCTGAACCAACATACCCTAATGACCTAAAGCAAATTGTCATGTTGCTGGTGGAATTGGTGGAAGCACACGGGCGCAGAGACAGTGTGGAGGTAAACATCCATTATTTTAATAAAGAAGGAACAAAAGAAACAAACAAACACAAAGCAACTCCAAATGACTGGGCAGTAGAGCCTTCGGCTGACAACCAAAATAAACCACACTACTGTGTGCAAACCTTCAACATAAATAGGTTCTCCAATTGGAGGCAATACACGACACCTGCCTCCAATTGGGGAGACCCAAGTGCATAGAGGTGACTAGAGGCACCTCTATTGGCCACGTCCTGACTATGGCCCCAGCCAGTGCGAAGATGGCTAGGGGCATAGCCAGGACGTGACACAAATGTTTTTTTGGCCTGTTACCTTGATAAACATCCAGCTAATCATGCCGTACTTGTTGTGTGCAAAGCTTTCCCAGCGATTGATGTACGTGTTCTACTGCAAAAATAGCTATATTTTTTTTAAAACCTATGCAGTTTTGCAGCAAAGGAAATAAGATTTAAAGCCTATACACATATCAGGGCAGCTCTTTGCACCTCCATGTAAGAGACATGCGTAACTACAGGCGGTGATGTTTTAAAATATTTTTGCAAATCATTGGTCAGCACTACTGTCACAAATTTTAAGTTAGAATGCTCTATTTTGACAGATGTCTTGGTATTGTGTTTCTGTGAATAAGTGAGCCTTTTTGTGATACACTTTGAGGATACATTTTCGGCCACCGGGATTTGTTGCCAGGACCCCTGTGACTCCACCCATAAAAGCCTGGGTAACATCTGTTGCATTTTTTCCCAGTTGTTGACAAGAACATGAATAGATTTAATGTTTCAAAATGTGATATCAAACGTTCATTCAAAAGTTAAATTATTAAAACAAATATTAAACACATTGTATGTTGTGTTGGTAGTGCAGTTTCTATATATATATCTAATAATTGGAATTAAAACTATAAGGTGAAAATCTTGTTGAAATATTTCATTTATATACTAAGTACATTCAGAGCATTTATTCAGTACTTGTAAAATTACCTTGTGCAGTTTTGGGTTTTCTTGGGAATGCCTCTCCAGCTCTATTGCATTGGGTAGGAAGTGTTGGTAAACTGCCAACTTCTGTACAGATGCTCAAATGGGTTCAAATTGAAGCTTTGTCTTTGGCACTCAAAGACATTCACAGACTTTAGCATCTTGGCTGTCTGCTTCGGGTAATTTTCCTGCAGAAAGATACATCTTTGCTTTAGTCTGAGGTCATGTGCACTGAAGATTTATTGATGAATAAAATCAAACAGATTTTATAAAGACTTTTTATATTAGGAGTTGTTACAAAGTAGTTTTACAGATACCCAGCCTGAAACACCAAAGAACAAGCATCAACAATAACTGATGCCTATTGGCTAGGAAAAACCTTCCCATAGGATCAAACCTGGAGAGAAGCCAAATTCGGAGGGGTGGCAAGCCTGCTTCTGGCAATACCGGGTGAAGATTATAAGGGTACTTTCCATTTGGGTAACTTTTTTTCTTCATGTTCAGATTATCAACATGTCAATAAATGCTAGGTTTATCAAGACATCAGAAATATTTGAGATAATTCCTTGGATTCAAAAGGATACATAAATCATGATTGTCACATAAACTAATGCAGCATAAACAGTTGTGCCTAAGACAGGACAAAGTGAGCCTAGTCCCCTGGCACTATACTACACTATAGTAGTGAAAAACTAGCAACATAGATGAGGAATTTAGAAACCCATCCAAAGAAGAACCTGGACAGGGCCAAACAGGCAGGAATTAAATCCACCCACTTTGCCAAGCACCAGACCAAAGAGACACCATCGGAAACACCCTTGTGAGAGCTGAATGTAGTCACGCCATTGAATGTCACACCATTGCATGGGGGAACATGAGTAAGCCAGTGTCTCTACCCCCAGAATGGCACTGGATAGAGGACAGTGGAGAAACGTCAGTGGGGAGGAGAGCCAGTCAGGCAAAGAGAACAAAGATTGCATGTAAAGCCTGTGCCTTGCGGTCCACCAGCAGCCTGCAGCAACAAGTCTTCTTGGATATTATGCTAAAAGGTTGGCACATCTGTATTTGGGGAGTTTCTCTCATTCTCTGAAGATCATCTTAAGCTTTGTCAGGCTGGATGGAGAAGGTCACTGCACAGCTCTTTATCAGGTCTCTCCAGAAATGTTCGATCAGGTTCAGGACCAGATTCTGGCGGGCTACTTAAAGATATTGACACGACTTGTCTCTCCTGGTTTGTCTTTACTGTGTGCTTAGGTTTGTTTTCCTGTTGAAAGGTAAAAAATGCACCCAAGTTTGAGGTTCTGCATGCTCGGGAGCAGGTTTTCATGAAGGACCTTTCTGTACTTTGCTCTGATCATCTTTCCCTCAACCATGACTAGTCTCCCAGTCCCTGCCACTGAAAAACATCCTCACAGCATTATGCTGCCACCACCAAGCTTCCCCATAGAGAAGTGGCCATCAGGTTCTAAGTTACCTTCCTGATCAAGGCCCTTTTACCCCCAATTGCTCAGTTTGGTTTGCTGGCTAGCTCTTGGAATAGTTTTGGTGGTTCCAAGCTTCTTGACCGAGTTGTAGAAATATCTCAAGGATAAACAATGGAAACAGGATGCACCTGTGCTCAATTTCAAGTACCATTGCAAAGTGTAAAAAAAGCGTTATATGAATTTGCAAATAAAATCGTGCTTGTTTGCTTGCTCGTTATGGATTATTGTGTGTAGATTAATAAAGAAAAAATATATATATTTTGAGTAAGGCTGTATCCTAACAAAATTTTGAAAAGTGAAGGAGTCTTAATACTTTCCAAATTCACTGTATGTATTTATGAAGAGGAGGATATTTCCTCCACCTCCAAGTTCAAAAAAAATGTAAACACACAGTAGGCAGCAAAACATTTGTGTAGCTTACTGTCGCAAGCAGAGTTGATACATTCCGCCTATTGTTCTTACCGGTGAATTAATGATTGTCATGCTGTCTTTATGAAATATTGGTTCCATTTAAACCATAATTCACTGGCATGCGGTTACCAAACCACTTCATGACGAGAGACAACAATACACTACACAAAGGATGATCTGTGGATACAAATCAACAGCACAAAATGTTTTGGGGCAACAATACAAAGATGGAACAAAAGAAAACAGATACAAGATACAATTGCATTTTTATTTGAATCATATAACAGAAACTCTTATCCTGATGAACTTACAATAATGAATGCATACAGTCACCTCCAAAAGTATTGGAACGGTGAAGCAAATTCCTTTGTTTTTGATGGTTACTGAAGACATTTAGGTTTAAGATCAAAAGATGAGTACGAGACATCTACAGTAGATTTGTTAAACAACTCATGATAGACCACCCTTTGTTTGAACCCACCCATTTTTCAAATGAGCAAAAGTATTGGAACATGTGACTGACAGATGTTTCTTTGCCCAGGTGTTGCCTTTTAGGTTGATTGTTCAAACATTAAATAGCTCTGCATGACTAGTCTAAGTTTCCATCCTTGGTTTCAACCTATAAAGACTGCATTTCTTGTTAAGGAGGATAAACCAACATGAAGAACAGAGAGCTCTCTAGGGGAGAATAGCAAGCCATTGTCAAGCTGAGACCAGAGCCATCAGCAATGTTTGCTATGCCCAATGCTGTGGTCTAATACAAATGGTGATGTCCTAAGTTGTTTAACACATCTAGATGTCTCATACTCATCTTTTGATCTTAAACCCAAATGTCTTCAGTGACCATCAAAAACAAAGGAATTTGCCTTGCTGTTCCAATATTTTTGGAGGGGACTGTACCTTATTTCATTACTTTGCCACAGTAATTTTGTTTACAGTTGCTAGCTGCAGCAAACTGAAAAAAGTAGTGTGCCAGTGATTTTGTTACAATAAGAATTGTTCTGGTAGTGGGTACAGAACAATCAATTTCAAAACTCCGACCATTTAACTTAATGGTGATGTTATCAGTTGTGCAACATTCCGCTCTGCCTCAATGGATGAAAGTAGGCCACCTACATGTGGTCCTACGGGAACTACTTTGTCTCTGACACCTATGTCTGCATAACCCGGTCATTGTCTAGCAAATGCTTGACGCATTGCTGCACATTTGCCCAGATGCAATGTAAGGTTTTGTTCCCTAAACCATATAACTGATATGTTTATTATCTATATCTATCTATCTCTATCTCTCTTATACATATATATCTATATATATATATATATATATATATATATATATATATATGTTATTTATGACAGTTGTAATATTTACAGTATTACACCAGTATTACACCACCGCAACATGGTATTACACCACCGCAACACAGATCTTAATTTAGCTGACATTTCTTGGCCAGCACATACAGCACTGTTTGTACCAGTAAGAAATATAACATGATTTTAGGCCTGGTTACGCTGAAAATCCGCTGTTTACAGTCCAACCTGACCATTCTAGATGCCTACCAAATAAATACTGCTCAACACTGAAATAAATGTATGCCTGCATCACATTTTTCTGTAAGTAAGACACGATGCAGGGACTATGACAGTTGAAGAGATGGGAGCCATCTCTGCCAATAACGCAATACTTTATTAATAATGTAGACTCATATCTTTGGATATGTCTTAAACCGACAACTCCATTTCAACATTAGCCATCAAGAAGCATAGCAGAATCCCATTTGGCGCCCTGTCTGTGCCCCGTGATGCATTTTAATCTGTCCATTATAGATGCTTCTCATCTTCAGTGTTTGCTTAAGCTGGATAAAATTACTATCTGTAAGAATTCCAATACATGAATAGCTGACACATTGTGTATAAGTAGTCCTTTGATTAATTAGAATGCAGTGTACAGAATGTCCTTTCTGAGGTTCCATGTTTTAGAACAACTTTTAAAATAATTTCTCTTAAATGTTTTAGAGTAGATTAAGTAGCACTAGTACTGACTCCATGACAGTCAATAAGCAGAGGGGAGAGAGCAAGGCCCCTCTGTAAAACACACTATATAATACTAATCCCTGTATCTCATCCATTATTGAGTTGCCTGGACATTAATCTGTACAGAAGGGATTAATTAATTCTGATGCAATTAACTATTCATTTCATTTTGGAATTAAGGGAAGTGGATCAAATAGGCAAATTTGCCAGGACGGGATGACTTGATGTTACCCACGTAGCGTTGTAGTTCCTCAGTGAAATATGTGAATGATTCACGCCTTAATGATCCTTTAACATGTTGATCCGTGATGATATATGGTTTAAAAAGAGGACCACTCTGACTTCTCTAAAAGCCTTAATATATTATGCAACTACCTACAGTATGAGCCAGTAAAATTGATGTTATACCAATGCGTACTCTTATGCCTGGTCTGGTTTGACATTTGAATGTGGAGTGCTTTTTTAGTATAGAAAAAAATGCTTACAGTGTAAACTTTTTCTGGGAAAAAAATGGGATGGATGTATGACCTAATTAGATTTCAACTCAGTGTTCTGATCTGAGGAGGGCATCTCAACTGGTGTCTTTCGACTCAACCAGCTGTTCAAATCCATTTGCACTCAGCGCATCTTTCTTCTCTCTGTATGAGTGTCTCTTCCACCACATGTCTACAATGCACATCCTCTACATTGGCACCACAGGGTATGTGCTGGCCTGGACTAAAAACACTCTGCAGTATGTCAGTGCCTCTTACATCCATATAACTTTTACAATTAATAGCTTTAGGCCTTTAATAGGAACACAACAATTAATAGCCTTGGGCCTTAATTTGCTTCAGTCAAGAACACAACTACTGCCATTTTGAGTCAGGTTTTTATTTGAGCTAGAAAATGATCTGACTGATATCCTTCACAGTTATGGTAGATTTTGAACTGTGATTGTCCAATATGTACCACTAGGAGGTGGGAAGAATCCAGCATGAGCTTCAGCACAATAATTGTATCAATTTTGCGCAGTTAAACATTAATTACCTCCCCTTGCCAGTATGTACTCTATTTAGATGAGAGTTTACTGTAAACAGACCTTTGGTATAACATTAGGGAGTGCTACTGTAGGTAGATCCACATTGTGCTACACAGAGGATAACCATCTGTTATACAGTAAATCTCTGACCATTGATATTACAGGGATGCCCAAGAGCTTACTGTTCTGTCAATACCAGTGACCCTGTAGCAATACAAACTGTGACAAATATAATTCTCTTTCATTGGATTAGAATTTCTCTTGAATATCTCTGCAACAATTTTGTGAATGAGCCATTGCAAGTAATTTATGAAGCATTTGTAGCAGTTTGAATGCCAAAAAACAGAGGTTAAACCTGAAATGTTCTTTGTTAGAAGTTTTTACCTTTTGTTCGATTTTTCTGGTTTTGTTCAATTAAAATGTAAATCTGGCCTGTAATTGTTAACTCTATAACAAAGTAACATTTGAAAAAGGATTTACCCTGCTCTTTCTGTCACAATCTCTCAATTCAACGGAAATGTTCATGGGTTATTCCCTCTTTGTGACCGTTTTTAATCTATTCTCTTAATTACTAAAAGTCTTAAATAGCTACAAAACATTAATAATTCTTCTGTTCTACTGTAAAGTGTGCCAGTGCAAGTCCCAAATGCCTGGGATAATCTCCACTTGTTACGCTACAAAACATGTGGTTAGCGCTGTGGATCTCAACTTGTTAGACTGAATGGGGTTCAAAGTGAACACATTCTGGCCATGCATAACCATTCAGTACATACGCTATTTTGTTACTTTTACAGAACTTGCTTATATTAAAATATTTCAATTAAAATGTTTGTGGAAAGTTCTAGGAACATTTGGTTTACATTGGGATATTCTCATAATAGTTTAAAGAGGGTAACACTGCACTTTTACTTATTTCTACTGAAGCAAAGGACATTTCTAAGAAACACGCTTTTTATTTCAGCATTAAATATACAGCTCTGGAAAAATTAAGAGACCACTGCACCTTTTTCTTTCCTTTCTAAAAAAGTTGAAAAGGAAAGTTTTGAGTGAGGATCAGAAGTGTTCAATTTGTAGCGGTCTTTTAATTTGAACCCTTCACTCAAAACCCTCCTTTTTATCTTTTTTTTGAAAGCAAAGAAATAGGTGCAGTTGTCTCTTACTTCTTTCCATAGCTCTATATCTTTTGGCTTGTAGCTCTTACCATTAGGTCCCAGCTGTAGTGGTTGTGACGAGATGTTTTTGGAAAAAGGCACCAGCAACACAAAGCATAATTTTCAATTTAAATATAAAAAGTTGTCAAAATTGATATACTATTGTATTGTTTGCAACAACATATATATTTTTATGTATTACGTTGTTGAAACTACTTTCAGTCAAGACAACCTAGCTGTCTCAACCTAGCGGACCTCTGAAGTTTACTTTGCTATGCAGGGGATGACCTTATGTTATGTAGTATATCTCCTGATACTCAAGCGATAACCAATCATTTACCAGATGTAATATGAATGCAGATCTCAACAATATCTTGCATATAAGTTGAAGAGCTATTCAATGTTTCTTTTCATTTATATTATACAGGTTCATGATAATAATGACCAACCTTCACAATACAAATGATCAACCTTCTAGTATATCATATTCTGAGCATTTAGCTGTAGATATCGATTTTTTTGTATTCAAAGTATAGACTTAATTGCATTCTGGACTGAAAGTAGATTAAACATAGATGAACAATTCATTAGACCAAGGAAAAGTCGATACATTCCTTACAATAATGATTTCCATTGGAATTCTGACTGAGTGAACAATGGTTTGATTAAATGGTGTTCAGAATTAAATTCAGAGTAATGTAATAGTACACCCAATTGCTGAAGGATGGATACTTAATTTGGATTTCTGTTGGTTATCTGGGCTGGTTTTTATTCAACATTGTCAGCAATAAGGCCCCTTCCTTTTGCGACTGCGGATTGAAGGCTAACGCTTTTTAGCAACTTGCTTGTGGCTGCATTCCTGATAATTAAAAATGTATACAAAATTGAATCCACTCTCCACACGTCAAAACACTTGAGATGCACTATAACGTTTTAAAGTTTTTTTTGAACACTGAAGCCTGCCTTCAGTGGGGATTGTAGATGTAAATTGTAAACGTTACACTATAGGCCTAGCTATTGGTGAAACAATAAAATAATAGACAAGGCACAACAGCCCTTCCAATATTTCAAAACTGCAGCTTATCGTTTGAAACCATCTTTCCCAACTTTAAAACAGCAGTCCATTTTAAAATTGTGATATCACCGTCACAACTTGGCTAATAGAACATCTTCTCTTAAACATATATAAAATTTCTAAATCATTACATCCTTTGGTGCGAACATTGACTACTATTACTATATTTGACCATGTGCTTAAGGTACACTTCATACAGGAGTCATACTGAACTGTATTTTTTACCTGGAAATGTTTAATAACAACATATTTGCCCATCAGTGGAAAGCAGTGACCAGAATATGTCAACATTGCTGAGTGTTGAAAAATCCCACTGAGAAGTCTTTGCTGCTCCAGATGCTTCCTGCTCTGCAAAAATAGCCCCATTGTCCCATAAAAAAACCTGCCTCACCATATCGCTCTGTTTTGTTTTTAAAGCAAAATGTATCAAGTACCCAATCTACTAGCGGGATTATGTAAGCTGTCATTCAGCTTCTAGTGTATGCCTAAATATTATAAAGGGAATAAAAAATGCTGGACATGTCTACAGCTATCTTCTGAATGCAACCAGTGTGAAACTGGAGCTTGACAGACAGCTGCCACTCCAAAATGCTCTGTGCTCAAGCGAAGTAAAGGCCGGTTGTTTTGTTAGAGCACTTTGTGATAACTGCTGATGTAAAAAGGACTTTATTAATACACTTGATTGATTTAAATACATTTGACTGATTATGCACACTCCTCTCTATTGCATCTCCTCTCCCCAACGTATACATTGGCAGAGATAAATTGTCCAATCAGCCTGTTAGCATGTACGCCCTATTGTACGTTTAGCTCCTCCTTAAAACATGTACAATTGCTTTCTGTATATAATAATGTCAAAACCACTGATCTGCCTGGATGGCCCATTCACTCCTGTCGGTGGGGTGGTGATCACTTAGGCCCAGCAACATTTGGTACATAAACAGAAAATAACTTCAGAGCCTGCTTGGCTCAGTCTTGCAACATTTTACGATTAGTGGATATGTACTGGTTTGATAACTAGTTCTTCTGTTTTGGGCATTTAAACATGTATTATCACACAAATTGTACACAGAGTGAAATTATTGAAAGCAATAGCTACATATGAATACATACCATTTTTGTGCTGGTGCAGAAAAGCACAAAAATAGAGACAGCTGCATAGTGTTGAATAATTCTCTCACTGGGTAAAAAAAGTCAAGTAGGTGACAGTTTTTCTTGATTGCAAAGACACTTAATGAAACTGGGGTCTTGTTGACCTCCGTAATAAACAGAGAGCACAGAAGTGTCCTTTGTTAGCATTTCTCGCCGCTTTCACACAATGTCAACGCTAAGCACATTTTTGTGAAAGAATAAACATAACTCTACCGAAAACAAATCTCAGTTGAGTAAATCAAAGTAATTTGGTTACAGTGGGTACAAACTACTCCATTTGAAGCTCTTCAATGTGTATACAAAAAACATTTATTGAACAATTGTTCAATCAGCAATCAATTCCTATGCATAAAAGAGGCCACTTATGAGTTGCCATTTGCAAGAATGGACCCAGCAAGGGTAAACCGTGTTTACCATGCATGGTGGTGGAGTTGCTCAAAGGGAAAAAATTGTGCAATATCTCCCGGACCGTGTAAGCGGAGCCAGCCAAGAAGAGCGAATATCTCTTACTAAATGAGTGACTGCATGAGTGAGTGACTGACCAACTGACTGACCGCTGTTCAATAGCTTAGTGGTTGGTAATGCAGTCTTCCATCCAAGTGACCAGTGTTCGAACCACCCTGCAGATTATTAATTATGCATTAGGATTGGGGTAATAGCCTATAGATCAAAAGTACGCATTAGTTCTGTTAATAAATGTTCTGTTGCCCATGTTATTTAATCAAAAAAAGTTATGGCTGGGATAAACGTGGCATTTGTAACTATACAGATTCTGTCTGTATAGCCCCATGGTCTTGTAGGATTGTCTCTGACCTTCAAAGTATTAACCCTAGTTCGGTTCTCCTCACGTTATGTTTGTACAAGAGTACACTTAGTTCCATTAATTAACATTCTGTTGTCCATGTTATTTCAGCAAAAATGTAATGGCTGAGGTGGAAGTTGCATTCCCGCTGTTTAAATAACAAAATGGTTTAAAGACACCGCTACAGAAAACGGCAGATCAAAACCTGCCAGGGGCAACCACATTCATCCTTTCTAACCTTAGGCTGACTGAACTTGGCTTACCTAGTTCCTTTTCTGTTTGATCATGCGGTCATGAGTGATGCTAGGCAGCAGGATCAATTGTGGCAATAACACAAACAATATTCAAGAATGAAAGTTAAGTTGGAATGCTCTACCACATTTATAAACATATATTAGAAATTGCCTTGGTTTTGCAGGCGAGGATATGTTCATAGCTATATTATTACATTATTGTGTCATGCATTTCATCTTTTAAATATTTTTGTGTAGTTTGCAAATTGCATTTGTCCTATTGGCCAAATGGTTTCAGTTGAGCCTGTGTGATAACAGTTTTGAAAATGTGAATATTGCAAAAACTGTGTTTATAATAATTTAGATTTGATGACCTTCATAAATTCTCCAGTGTCGGTGATGTAGGCCCATTTCTTCGTGAATTAATTGGTGGGTAACATGAGCAAAAAAATATTAAGAAAATCTCCCTTTCAAAAGGTTTTAAAAAAAAGTCAGAAAAAAATAGAATTATCTTAATAATTGCCTTTTGCCCACCCTGTTACACTGTAGTCAATACAGAGATTTGTTGCAAATAGTTGCGATGGTATAAATGTTGCCAGATAAATACGCATTCAATAGTTGGTTGTTTTACTTCAACGCGTTAGAACAACCCTAAAGGAAGAAAAGCATTTGAGTGGTTGACTCAGTGAAGAGGTTGGAGCTAACGCCCCAAGTCTGTAGTCTACATTTTACATTTAACACATCTGTTAACACATCTCATCAGTTACACATATCAGTTATGCACGCACGCACGCACGCATGCACGCACACACGCACCTAAATGACAGAAGGGGAACACTTCTACTGACCCATCATCATTTTATATTGTTTATTTACTTTGTAGCTGCTGTACCTACACTAGGGACATAATATTGCATAAGCGTTTACCCACTTATATTGCTCTGAGTTATACGTTCTTAATGGCATTCTAACGCCAACCTACTTTGTAGATAAAATGTTGACCAATTTCAGAATGTTTCTGCTGAATCACTTGGATTATCTTTTGGCTGTTTTAATCATCTCATGTACTGTATACAGCTCCGGAAAAAAATAAGAGACCGCTTATTCTTTCCATTCCCAAATGTCGAAAAGGAAGGTTTGGAGTGAGTAACAGAAGGGTTAAAATTAAGAGACAACTGCAAATTGAACACTTCTGTTCCTCACTCAAAACCTTCCTGTTCAACTTTTTTTGAAAGGAAAGAAAACATGTGCAGTGGTCTCTTAATTTTTCCGGAGCTGTATACCTCATGCAGGGACTTATGGTTAAAGCTCATCTCATCCTTCCATCTCTCCAGCACTCAACTTCTCATATACTCTGAGTGTACTTTTCCTTTTTAGTAAGGTAAAACGATTTCCCTAGAGTCAGCTCAGACCTAGGCCCCATCAACTGTGTCACCAACAACAGCCTTTAGAGGCTCAGTCTTTCATTTATAATTAATAGACAACATGAAAAGGACAAAAATTGGCCATCGAGAACACGCCTGAGAACACACTTAGTGATATGTGTGACAAAATAGGAAAGGAGAAGGACGAGTAAAGGAAGGAGAGGAGAAGGTTCTAGCATAGCCACGTAGCTCTGCTTGCTGCATCTGGTCTAAATAGAAACCCAAGAGGTACTCTCAGCAGAGGCTAGAAGGTCATCCAGCCTAATCCACCTTTTCTGAGCTTCATGAGGTTTGGGGATGGTGCAGACGAGTGTGCATCTCATGTGAAAGAACATTAAAAAACACCACGGAGTCTGGTTGACAAACGGCAGTGGCAAACAAACTTTTCTTTGAAATGTTTGGGCTTGGATTTTACCGTGGGGAGGATGTGTCTCCTGGATTTAATTTAATCTAAATTCTCTGTTTGATTAGTTTTGTGGTTTTCCTTTTCCAAACCCAGGGAGTGTTCTTGGCTGCGTGGAGCAAGCATTTTCCAGCGGACCTAATTTAATTACAATGATGAGCATGAAATTGGCCAACAACTTCATGTCAGAGCAAGTTATAGTTTCATTAAAAAAAATCATTAAGGCATAAACCTACATAAAGGCAGCTAAGAGTTTAATTAAATAAATCACCATAAAGAGACTTCTTTCTTAATCTCTGAGTTTACCATTTCCATATTACTGTTATTCTATTAATGCATGCACTTATCAAGGGAGAATGCATGACTTAGAATGGGGTTTTGGCTACGAAGTGGGCTTGGACAAGATGTACTTTTTTGTATGGGGATGGTAATTGTGAATATATTTTTCCATTACATGAAATAAATGAAAGTCGGCAGATTAACTTCCAACAGCAGAGCTCCGGGATCCCCAACATGTCTTGGACCCATTAAAGGAAAAAATAAAGAAATGCCTTTTCTTCTCATCTATTGGGACAATTTTAACCAAGCATTCTAATTCCCTGTTCCATATTGGGTAGTAGAGAGAAACGTATTGCAAGTGATATTTCTTTATAAAAGGGATCATTTTAGTTGGTAGACAATAGCTGCTACCACATGCAATTAGAAAGAAGCATGGAGGTGAAGATGTGGGGGGTGCACTACAAGGTATTTATTTTAGCTGACTCAGTTGGAGGAAGCACTCTACTTCCCACTGGTAAATCAAGCTGATTGGTGGATTGATTATTGATTGACTGACAATAAAGAAGGACGAACATAAGTACTTATAAAAAACAACACAGATTTACTGAAATAACCAAAGAAAACAAAAAAGAATGGATAACACTAGCTCTCTCTCCCTTTAATTATTGTCATTTTCAACCTCAATCTACATCAACATCATGACTGCTTGCATAGCTCCTTCCTAAATTCCTAAAAGTCATTAATGGTTATGGAGTTGTTCTTGGGTTATGATTATGAACGAAGTCATGAAGAAGCCAATCAAGTGCCTTGCTGTGTTCAAATCTCTGACAAATATATTTTTTCTACAAAAACCTTTGATACATTTCTTCTTTTTTAATATATCAAACACTCAAAACCAATTATTGCATGATGAATGGTTTATATTGGGGAATATTTCTAAGAAAAGCATAAGTGCTTGGAATCTATCAGTTTATTCAGATTAAAAACATTGCCCCAATGTGGACACTGTTACCTTACAATTGGGCTCTTAAGAACCATTAAAAATTTGCTGTTCCACTTTCTGTATAATAACCGCATGGTTGATGGATCATTGGTCCTTGTCATGGGCTGTGTAGTGGAGAGGAGGAACCAGGCGCAGGCTGAGTGGCAGTCGATGTAGTATCTTTTAATAATAGAAATAAAACACTGAGCCCTTAAACGAACTGAAAGAAAACAAAAGTTTAAACAAAACAACACTCACCACTGACATGCAACATATAGCAACAAGCGACAATGACTGACAAATGAGGGGAGCAGAGGAGTAACATTTAAACCCATACCAATTATGGAGTTGGGACCTGGTGTGAGTGATGATTAAAGACAAGACACATGATGTGTTTGTGAACGGGAAACCGGGAAAAGCGGGAGATGACAGAGCTTTCCATCACCTCACCGTCAACAGCCCTGCTGTGAATCTGAGGGAAAATTCCAGACAAAGAGCATTCTATTTAAGTTATTGATTAAGTATTTTAAAAACATAGATTTGGAAAATGGTATCAAATAAATACAGTAAATGTTATCTACAGAAGCCCAAGTGAGAAATTGTTTTTGGGTTATGGTTAAAAATGTATCTCTTTTGAATGACATACAAAAAAAATTGAAAATAATTTGAACAAACAAGAATTTTATGTTTTTTATACTTATTTTTTTGTTAAGTCGTTCAGACAAGATACTAAGTCATTCAAACATGATAATCATTACTATGTTTAATTATGCCACATTCATTATTCAGCAGCATTACAAGTCCATGTAATGGTTGCTAAAACCCATAGTTATTTGATTCCATCCATTGATGGGACTATAATAGTTATTAGAAACCACAACCCGAACCCAACGTGATATGTGTGGTGTGAACATAACTGCCATGCTTCAACTCACACCATCCCTTACTTGCAGCATGATTGCTGAAGCGTCATGCTGTGGGGACACTTCTTATTAGCAGTGACTGTGCATTTTGGTAATTCAGTGGCAATACATAATAAGTGCCATTTACCTTATATCGAAAACCTGCCGCCAGGGGCAGCTATGAATTAATTAATAGTTACATAGAGTTGCTGTTTGCAAGGGCGTCTGGGATGGTGGGCAGGTGTTTCTGCAAACGATAGTATGATCGATGCAAGTTTGAATCCAGGGAGAGGCATGACATTTGGTTGTGGAATTATCTTGCTTTGAAAGGCAATTTCTGTTTTTGTAATCTTATCCTTCATCCTAACCGTGAACTCAGTACTGCAATGCTTAACTTTAACCCTAAGTTAACCTTAACCGTTAACCGTAAATGTTATTTCTAACTAGGAATTTTTATTTTTGAATCAATTAAGGTCAAACATTATAGCTATATGTTAAGGAGCAATGTAATAGAGAGTAATTAAAACCAATAACACTGGGGATTTGTTGACAGCGTATGTATTTGCACCAATTTATGTTCATAGTGAATTTAATCACAGTTTACAGAATAGTTGTATATGAATGGAATTCCTGACTTGCAAAGAGATGTGTAACTCCAATTGGAATCTCAACGGAATGGGGATATCCAACAATTAAAAAGTTTATTAACTCTTTTTTAGGATATATTTAACACCTGAATTAACATCGTTGACAATATGTTGAAGTCCCATGTTCAGTGAGGGAAGAATGTGTTTGATCCCCTGCTGATTTTGTACGTTTGGCGACAGACAAAGAATTGATCAGTCTATAATTTTAATGATGGTAATAATCAGGGTGATAATTACCCGAACCCTCTGCAAAGCATGACTTAGTACTTGGTGGCAAAACCCTTGTTGGCAATCACAGAGGTCAGACATTTCTTGTAGTTGGCTCCACAGATTTTCTATGGGATTGAGGTCTGGAGACAGGCTAGGCCACTACAGGACCTTAATGTGCTTCTTCTTGAGCCACTCCTTTGTTGTCTTGGCCATGTGTTTTGGGTCATTGTCATGCTGGAATACCCATCCACGACCCATATTCAATGCCTTGGCTGAGGGAGGGAGGTTCTAACCCAAGATTTGAAGGTACATGGCCCTTTTCATCATCCCTTTGATGCGCTAAATATGCCCTGTCCCCTTAGCAGAAAACAACATGCGCAGTTTAGACAGCTAATTGGAGATGGGAGTGTCCAGACAACTTTGTTCAATCACTTGCATCATTTAAATCGCTTATGCAATCGAGCAAATAATAAAAAAGCAAAATTTAATATAAACCTATCTTCCACACAGTAGCAAAAGTGAGAATGAGAGATAACAGAACGGCAGAAACGATTTCTTGCTCAAAAGTTAAAGGAAGTGACGCCAAAAATCTAGCTTTTAAAATTGATAGAAGTATTGATGGAGTAAAAATACTGCAAGAATATCTGCAACAGTCAGCTAAAAACTGCATGTTGAGAGGATATTTAGCTTCCAGCATGACAATGATTGGTTTGCCTTTATCAATAAATGTGAATAGAGTTTTGCTCAAATATTTATGTGTCCAAATATGCAGAAACTAATGATAATGGTGTGTAATTTTTTTCTTTTCTTTTTTACTTTTGCACATGGCACATACATACCTACTGTACTATATGTGGTTTCAACCAACCAGGTGCTTGCTTTGAATCGTTGTATGCTGATTGACTGATGTTGACAGATACGCATGTTGACAGATACGCAGATACAGGTCTTTGAATTGAAATGCCTGGTCACAGGATTCCTGCACCAGGCTTTCAGAGCCCATCCGGTTCTAAAGCTGCTGACATTTTCAAAAGCGATCAATGGACACTGAACCCTTACTCTTCCACTTTGACCTTTACTGGTTCAAAAGGCAATCCCTTTCTCTGTTGAAAACAACTTTTAAGTTGGGCGGAAGCAATCCATGCTCTTCAAAATGCTCTGTGAACACCAAACCGAAGACACTCCCTTGAAAATACTGGCCCATACAGAACAGTATATATTCAGAATGCAAAATATATGATTTAATGCAATTGTACTACATAATTTACAGACCATTTTCTCATAAAAGTATAGTTCATGTAATTAATGTGTACAATCACAGATAGATAGTTGCCACACAAGCAATATACAAAACATTATGAATAATAACAAGGAATCATTTTACAAACATCTTAATAGCAGTAACTGCAGTGATTTTTTTTTAATGTATCTCGAATTAAGCATGTTAGGTTTCAAAAGATAGAAAAGATAGAATGACCAAAGTGCTGATTGTCATATCGGATGAACCATTTTGAAACTGCAACACATTTTTCGCATAATCTCCCAATTAATAATTGTGAACCAAAAGTATTTTGACACATTGCTTCACAGCTGTTTCTTATTAGGCAGTCGTGTTTGTTTGTATTGTTAGTACATACGCACAAGACCTGTCCGATGTCTAATCTTAATTATTTAAATGTGTAGGCTGGTGTCTGACAACATAAGGACAAATGAAGCATCAGTACAGTCAAGCTGGGCATCATAAAACAAATAAATCAGAATGAATCAGTCAATCAGAGACATAGGCAGAACAATCGGTGTGCCAAAATCAACTGTTCAATTATCCAAATATGTTGAACCGAATTGTTTCAGTGATCCGTACGCTTCTGCCAAAAAAATGTATGCCTTTGGGAGAATATTCAAACCCTTTCACTTTCTTAAACATACATTATTTAGAAGTGATTCCTCTTTGTCTTTGGACAACTGTATTAGGGCAGTTTCTCACATTCATCCTTATAGATCCTCTCAAGCTCTGTCAGCTTAGATGAGGACCATCGGTGCATATTCAGTTTTCTCCACAGATGTTCAATTTGGTTCAGGTCGAGGTAATGGCTGGACAATCACAGATTTGTCCTAAAGTCACTCCAGCATTGTCATGGATGTGTGCGTGGTGTTGTTGTTGTGCTAAAAGATTAATCTTTGTTCTAGTCTGAGGTCCTGTGCACTCTGGATTAGGTTTTCTTCAAGGACCTCTCGGTATTTGGCTTTGTTCATGTTCCCACAAACACGTTTTGCCGTAGATATGGTATTAGCCAGGTGATTAGCGGTATCTTGTTTTTGTTAGCTGTAGCACTTTGCATTCAGGTTTATTAGTTCCATTCAGAAAAATGTTCACTCATGATATCAGAGTCCTTCAGATGGCATGTCATACAGTGTGCCTTTTAGGATTGGCTTCGGTACTGCCACTCTACCATAAAGATCTGTTAAATGGAGTGCTGCAGAGATTTTTTTGTGAAAATGTCCACTCCTCCAAGTAGAAGGACCAGAAGAGACACAAGCACCTTCACCTTGGATCTATCTGTAGCTGTGCCACAGATAAGATAGTCAGAGGCTTGGGGCCTTTTGCGGTGGCCACAATAATATCAGTGAACAGGGCTTGCAGAAGCCAGGAGCTTCCCTCTCCTGGCTTCAGCAAATAGTTCAGGCATTTAGTTGAATTACCATGAATTTTTTATATAGAGTACTTTGAGAATGTTTCTAATCAAATAACAGAATACTATTCTTACAAACGCTTATTGGTGTTCATAATGCAATTAGTACACAAATCACAGAAAAAACAAATTTATTTTATTTCTTATGGGATTCATATTCAACTGTAGGTTATAACAGTATGACACAATCATAAAACAAAACATGGCAACAAAGAAAAAAAAGAAACTGAACCCTGTTCAAAAGTTAGCATACCCCTAGTTTTTAATACTGTGTATTGCCCCCTTTAGCATCAATGGTAGCGTGCAGTCTTTTGAAATAGTTGTCTATGATTCCCCGAATTCTTGCAGGTGGTGTAGCAGCCCGTTTGTCTTCGGAAAATGTCTCCAGTTTTTCAAAGTCATTGTCATCTAGCATGAACCGCACGTTTGAGATCTCACCAGGGTGCCTCGATGCTATGAAGGTTCGTAGACTGTGATGGCAACTCCAGAACCTTCACCCTTTTCTGCTGAACCACTGGATGGTCAACTTGGCTTTGTGCTTAAGGTCATTGTTGTGCTGGAAAGTCCAAGTGTGTCCCATGCGCAGCTTTCGTGGAATGCAGATTGTCTGACAGTATTTTCTGATAAAATGGCATACATTTTCACAAGATTCCCCATGCCTTTAGGTCTCACACCCCCCCTAAATATCATTGAGTTACCACAATGTTTCACAATGGGGATGGTATTATTTTCACTATAGGCCTTGTTGACCCTTCTCCAAACATAGTGCTTGTGGTTGTGATCATAAAGCTCTACAGCTGTGGAAAAAATTAAGTGACCAGTCCTATTTTTTTTAAATCAGCATCTCTACATGTATGGCAGCCATTCCATTCCAGTGTCTGTTAAATTCCAATACAGACACACCCCATTTTACTTGATGAGGTACTGATTAGGCGATTACGGTGCAAGTAGTACCTCAAAGGTAATTTGAATAGAAAATATAACAATTCTGCATGATAAAATAGTTGAAAAGAAAAGCTTTGGCTTTACTGGCCGAGGGATACAGAGAGTGTCAGGTTGCTTCCATCCTGAAAATTTCATAGACTGCGGTTCGTAAGAAAAAGGTCAAGCAACATATTTGGAACAGCAAAGCTACAGACTGTCCGCTGACTGAGATGACGTCAACTTATTTGAATGTCACACAACAACCGTAGGATGACATCAAGTAACCTACAAAAGGAATGGTAAACAGCATCTGGGGTGAAGTACTTGAAGAGGACATTCGAACAGGCTCCTTGGGGCAGGGCTAAAGTCCTGCAAAGCTAGAAAAAAGCCCTTCATCAATGAGAAGCAAAGAAGAGCCAGGCTGAAGTTTGCAAAACACCATAAGGATCGGACCGTAGAGGATCGGAGTAGGGTAATCTTCTCTGAGTCAAATTTTCAGCTTAGCCCAACACCTGGTCGTCTAATGGTTAGACCTGGAGAGGCCTACAAGCCACAGTGTCTCGAACCCGTTGTGAAATTTGATGGAGTATCTGTGATGATCTGGGGATGCTTCAGCAAGGCTGGAATCGGGCAGATTTTTCTTCATGAAGGACACATGAATCAAGCCAAGTACAAGGTTATTCAGGAAGAATACCTGCTTCCTTCTTCTCTGACAATGTTCTCCAACTCTGAGAATACATTTTTACAGCAGGACATAGCTCGATGCCACACAGCCAGGTCAATCAATGTGTGGATGGTGGACCACCAGATCAAGACCCTGTAATGGCCAGACAAATCTACAGTCCTGAACCCCATAGACATTTTTTTAATTTTGATCAAGAGGAAGATGGATGGTCACAAGCCATCAAACAAAGCCAAGCTACTTGAATTTTTGTGCCAGGAGTGGCATAAAGTCACCCAACAGCAAAATCTTGGTTTATCCAATAAACATGGATATTTGAACTCTACCTAGGTTAAAACATTAGTCTTTTGTTGTTGGTTAATAAATATTTATTTGTTTTCTTCTCATTATTTGTTGTCTGAAGACAATGTATCTTTTGGGGTGGGGGATTTGGGAGTCATTTTTTTCAGCAGTTTATAGAATAAAACAAAAATGTTAATTTTACTCAAACATATCTATGAATAGTAAAACCAGAGAAACTGATACTCTAGCAGTGGTCTCTTATTTTGTTCCAGAGCTGTATTTTGGTCTCGTCACTCCAAATTACAGTGTGCCAGAAGCTGCGGGGCGTCAGGGTGTTTATTGTGGCATTGGCGCAGCAAAGGCTTCTTTCTGGCATCTCGACAATGCAGCTTCTTTTTGTTCAAGTATCGTCTTATTATGATCCTTGAAACAACCACACAATCTTTTCCAGAGCAGCCTGTATTCCTCCTAAGTTTATTAGCGGGATTATCTGTGTATCCCGAACAATTCTTCTGGCAGTTTTGGCTGAAATATTTCTTGGTCTATCTGACTGTGGCTTGGTATCAAGAGATCCCTGAATTTTCCACTTCTTAATAAGTGATTGACCAGTACTATCTGGCATTTGCCAGACTTTGGGTATCTTTTTATATAATTTTCCATCATTATAGTGTTCCATTACCTTGTTACACAGGTTTTTTGACAGTTCTTATCTGCTCCCTGTTGCTCTGTATCTAGCCTGCACAGTGTATCCACATGAGATATAACATACTCATTAAGTATACACACACAAATAGCAATTTAAAAAGCCACATGTGTGGGAAATTAACCTTTAACCTGTGTGTGTCACCTTGTGTATCTGTAACAAGTGTATATTAACATTTCATCAGGGCCATATGGGTGATTCCTTTTAGCATTATGATTTAAAAAGGAGCCAAACAACTTTGTGATAAATGGCTTTATATGATCACTCTCCTTAAATAAAAGACAGTTTTTTAGGATGCTCAGTCATATTTTCAAAATCAATGCCATTCAAAAATGAAGTAAGGATCAAATCCATGAAAACAAAACAAATACACATTTGGCCATGAGCCTGTAAGATGCTGGCTATCCTCTGCAACTTAATGTTGGGCAAAGCCGTTTGAAAAGCCTTATATAGTGTATATTGTTACCAAAGTTAAAACAGAACATTGACATTGAAGAGCATATAGCTGTCCATTTCCCCTTCATCCAATGATGGTTCCTCGCGAGGACGTACTCTAATAATCCTCAAATGTCACCGCGCACAATCCCTGGGTGAAGTCAATTCCAGCTGTCTCAGGCTTGGGCAGAGAGCCTGCAGGTTGCATTAATATTGATGGGGCACTTGTCTCTGTGAGAATCAAACTAGTGAGCATACCGTGTGGTGGAAATCCATTCCCTGGGTCTATATTGGGATAGATTGATTAACAGCTTAATCAATCCACACACCTCTGTTGGAGATTTAATTGGAATACCGTTTATCTATTGTCTTATTTTTCCAATACAAATAGGATATAAGCTTTGTTCATATGCATTCTGTTCATGAGACAACAAAGACACATACACGTGTATCATTCCTTTTTGCTGAGATTGCAACTTTATCTGTACTGTGTTGGCATATATCTTTAAAAAAAATCCTGCTATAGAAAAAAGGCCACAAAGGTGAACTTTCACAGTATGTATTTAACATCTAAAAAAAGTTGGTTTAGAAATTGCTAATATTGAGTGATACAATCAGTCGGTACCAAGACCAAATATTCCTCTACAGTTATCCCGATTTTGCCTAGTGAATAGGATTAAATAATTCAAATAGATAGCATGGACAAGTTTGTGATTGGAATGGGGAAACTGTTTCCATTCATTTAAGTAAATGCAATCCTATGTGATCACAATCCAGATAATTAGGTATCTTTTGAAAAACTGGCCTCAAAAGATTGGTAGCCAGCCCAAAATATAGGCAGATGTCCACCATAATCTTCAAAATAGTAAAGTGATGTCAGAGAACAGTGTGGCAACAGTGACCTAATACTGTACTTTCCAGATCTGGCCTCACTAATCCCCAGGACAGACTACTAAAAATGCATTCACTGAAGCAAACAAAACAAAAAACTGTCACTAAAGTAACGTTTGACACACAAAAAAGGGCCATTTGTCTTTATTGTAATTTGTTTTTCCTATGTAATTAATCTGTTTAGTTTTTATCCCCCTGAGAATAAGAATTTGCCTGAATCTCAAACTGGTTGAGAAAGACATTCAGGCATTCTTATGAGCTAGTTTGGTTGTAAGAGATTGTCAGTGGGAAACTCTTTGTGCACATTGTATGGGCCAAGCAGGTCTCTGAGGCAAACTATATGCTCATTCATTTAAGATAGCTGATTCAGACAGACAGATCAAGCCACCAGGAGGCCTTGCTATGGAGATGTCCAGTGCCCACATCCCAGTTCCTGGATGAGAATCTGGGTCATGTAATCCCTCTGGGTCCTGGAACAGGATGTTTATTTGGGGACCAGCTTGGGAAAGGCTCAGGGGGATTCAATAAAGTCCCATGGGGGAAATCAGGTGGTCAATGGCTAGGTCACTACTCTCTACAGAAACGAGCACTAGTTAACTTCACTGGACTGGTACAACCTGGCTGGAGGTTAGTTCCCAACACCATTTTCGGCAAACACGTTTACATCCATTTCAGTACAGTCCACTCAGAAGAAAAACATTTAAAATAATGATTGTCTATCCCGATGGAACAAACATTTCAATAAGACTTTTAGTAACCAAAAAGGGCGCAGTAGAAGTGTGAGATGGCGGTCCACAAAAGAGTAGAGGCTTATGCAGAGTGCTTTCTTGCACACATGTAATGATACAATATATCACATCTAATGAGTTTTGCAATAGGACACTGGGGTTAACAGAGAATTTTGCTGCAAACTCTCCTCTTACTGTAAAACTAAGCTCCAATTGGCAAGCAAATTCCCTTCCACAGGAACCCATTAAGACCAAACTTGTTATCTACACAAATGGGGACATACTGAGAGAGTTACATTAGTCTAAGATATTTAACAATGACATGACAGTGGTTAAGTGTTAAAACGTGCACAACAGAAATGTAAACCACATTAGCAAATAGATATGAAATATAAAGACTTTGCTTTGGCAAATTACACATCATTTGTGAGAATAATTCATCATTTTTACGTTTGATGGAATTACTGTGCAAAATCTCTCTATTTATCAAATTTTCCTCTCATGAATTAACTGAGAACACTACAGCTGTAGAGCGAGTTTGAACTCATATAGGCATCATTGGTTGAGAAACCATGCATGTCATACTTGAGAAAGCGCAACGCGAGAAAAATGGACTAGTTAACTGCTACGAGTCCACTGTCTGCCAATTGCTTTCTATCCATCACCAACACAACATTGCTTCCTCAATACCAAGAGATCGCGGAATCATAGGCGCATGGTGATTTCATTTTTGCCTCCACAGAGCTGTCCAACGTGCTGAAACATGAATCAAAGTGCAGGAGTAGCCCAGACTGTTCGTCGTCACTCATCCGTTGACAAGGTAAATAGCATCAATAAAGTAATTCGTTATTTCATACGAACGAAAATGTTGCACACACATACGTGATCTTTGCGAATTTGTGAGGGGGTTGAATGTTTGACTTGGGACATCGTCAACTAACGGGATGGCATCTAAACAAAACATGGAAAGTGTTGAATTTATGTTTAAAATACAATTACCTAGGCAAGGAGCTTGTTCGTAGGACTTGTTGTAGGCACACTTAATGGACTATTAATGGCACCGCTGCCAATTATTCAGAAATTATTCCGTCAACTTTTTACACAGATCATAATCATTTCAATGATGGCGCTTGTAGTAGCATTGATGTGAAAGATTTAACGCAGGAGGAAGGGCGTACTTCTCAGTGAACCATCTGTGAGAGCCTCCAATAAAGGAGATGATTGAATGATTAATGTAACTTCGGAGGCCGGGTATGGGATTTCAGGTAGATGAATTCGTACTGTGTGTGAAATATTTCTGTTCTGTCTCTTCAGACCTTTGCTCATGATACGGGACTTACTTGGCAACTCTGTTTGATTCGGAAGTTATGCGTCATTTCTTAATTAGGCTACTGCAGAGACATTGGTGTGAGCGTGCACACACACACACGCGCGCACACACACACACACACACACACACACACACACACACACACACACAACGCATGTATGTATATGTGTGTGTGTTTGTGAGACGGTGCAGTAATAGGAGAGTTTGTTTGAATATGTTTGCTTGTGTTTGAAATGATGTTGTGAAGAGTGATGATGTTGAAGGGGCTCTGGGGGGTGCTTCTCTTGAAGCGCGTTAATCTAATGCTTAGGTGGTTGGCTGCAGTGTATGGGCTTGGAATGGAAGCCCTCGTGGATACAGACTGACAGCAATGGCAGTAGCACTTGAGAACCCAAATAGTATACCTATAGGTGTCATTTTGATCTGTTTTAACTGAAAGGTTACTGGTTCAAAAATCCTGAGTTGACAAGGATTACCATATGTTGTTGTGCTTTTGAACAAGGCACATAACACCAATTTGTCCTGTAAACTGCATGTTAAATTATAAAAAAGGCTTTTGCATTTGAGTACATCTTTGCATTTGAACAATTCTGGTTTAAAATGTAACAATTTAAATTGTGTGGTTAAATTATGCATTGTAAAAAAAATCTGGATTAAGTTAAAACAATTAGGGCATGGACTCCCTGGAGTTTAAACAGAGAATGTAAAGTGTATATCTTACCCAGGGCTGTTGAGTTGGGCATTTGCATTCTGTTCCATTAATGACAACATTTTGCAGTGCATTTCCATGGAATACTTTTTAAGTCTCAAAAAACAGCAAGGCTCATCGTTTCTTCTAAAGTGACACACTTGAAATTATTTCATGGATGCTGGCACTGTAGTTAAACCCCCAGTCACCTCTTGTACTCTAATGAGCATATGGCTGGTGCTGACTTTAAATTAGGAAAAATGCTAAGTATTACTGCCAATTTGTCCCCACTAATTTTCCTAATGGTGACTTCAATGACCCTTCACACCTCATGCCTCCTGCTTAGACCTATCTCAACGCCCTCTTTAAACTGCCCTAGTCCAATATGCTACTAACTTCAGTGAAGGTTGAGATGTGAATCCAGCATATCAGATATTTACTTGTAGACTAAATACAAATCTGACAAGATGGAAACACCCAAGCCAAACGTATCTTTCAAATGTTGATTTTCTGTTTCATCACTAAATCACTTCTGCAATAGAAGAATGATCTGTTTAACTATCAGAAAGTAAAGTATTAACATCCTCAAATCAACCTAACCAAAACATAGAAGAACAGGATTAAGCAAGTTGGTAGTGGAACTAGCCAAGCAGAACTTTCAAAATTAAGGGACCAATTGAGTAATTAAAGATACTTAGGTATAATAAAAGCAAGGGACAAAGGCATATATTGGTGAACAAAAACAAAAACAGTAAAAATGAATTGACTGAACTAAAACCTGAATAAAATCATTACAGGGGAAGTTAGCTTATTTTTGTCTGCAAGATGTAAAAACAAGGCACAATAAAAGAGTGGGACTGTGGGTCAAATTAATACCTATGGTGCAGTGATATAGATCAAGAATATAATCGTTCTGAGCTTTAAGCAAAACACTGAAGCTGTAGCAAGTGGGTAAATACAAAATTACAAGGTAAGTGAAAGCTACTTGACAGAGAAAAAGGCGTGATAACCACGTTTACTATAGTAAACTCTGTGGATTATGCACTTGCCAAGTTGTCAACCTGTGTAAACCTGCATAGGGCTCTAGTGTAAAAGCCACATACATTATGGATTCATACTAACATACTGTATATCTTTGGATTACAGAGGCATTTTTTATTATGCTCTGCACAATGTAAAGTTGAGGCGTATGAGTTTAGCGACTAGATCCAAATCCTTGAGATTAGGTTGACATCAGTGCACCTAATCTGTGCCAGATGTATGACTGTACTATTGTGTATAAGCTTTTCCAAACCCAATTGGGATCAGGAAAACTGAAAAATACAACAGAAAATGGAAACAATACCTGGAATGAGATTGACACAAGCTCTTTTTAATAAAGGATGGCTTAGATTCTTTGCCCTTAGTGGAATTTCAGTTCCAGGAGATTCTCCCAATCTCTGGCAGCATGATTTAAGGACATCATCTAGGTAAATATATCAATAGAGAACCCACATGTTGGTGCAGTATTGCATGACATATACCAATTGCATTTGAGGGGAAAATACGATTTTCTTATAGTGTTGTTTTAATGTACAGTATCTGATGCATTTCCATTTAAACATTGAGTCCACTTAAAATTGTAATTTTCTCTTATACAGTAGTTTTTAGCTATGTGCCCTCTGGATGTCAGAACTACACAAGGGCGTGCAAGTAGAGGAACAGCTGGGACGAACCAATTCAAGTCTTTCCCTGAAAAGATATGGTTACAATTGCGATTTCCCAGCAGTGGTTCTCTGTTTTTCTATATAACACGTGTGAAGGGCAGCATTCAGACAGAGTTCACAGGGATGGCATTTATACTACTCAGACCTGTAGTAGGATTTGTCAACGAACAAGTCTCGAAAAGGTTTACACAATTTCTTTATGGTGTATTTACATATTTTCTCATGCCCTGAAATGTACATTCAGGAAAGATACAATTTCTCTACAAAAGCATAACACATCTGCTACCGCCACAGGCCCTGTTATAAATATTGTAAACCTGTTGATTTTTCAAATGACTGCTACTTTTTAAATATGCGCTATTGTGTAATTTTGTTCTGTACTGAGAAGCCAATGCATGAGTTCTTTGTGCTTCTTGGCAGCTGATTCTTAGAATTCATTAAGTAGTTAGGGTGGGGCTTCTCGTCACCTTACATTTAAAGTAGTATGATATTTCTTTTGCCAACCTACATGCATGTGTCTTGAAGAAAAGAAAAGTGCTGCATTTGAACATAGTTCTGTCACTCAAAGGAGATTGTGTCATGGTTCTGAAGCAGGACAAGAGGTGGAGAGTGGTAGAACATCCTATTATTAACTTTCTTCTTCTAAACAAACATAAACGGAGAGTACGACTATGAACTGAGGAGCAGCAAAACACAATACCAACTACAAACAACGACCAACAACTGAAAGGCAATCAGAACAACTTAAATGTGATCCACAAAGAGAGACACCTCTGCGTTCAAGTCCTGACTTTGGCCCCCAGTCGCAACGAGATGCCTAGAGTCCCCCAGCCAGGCCCTGTCAGATTGTCCATCAATCCACTCGTTTCTTGTTCTACCACTGGGATGTTGAGATAAATAACAGATTGCTTAATTTAACTTTGGCAAGGCCAATGGTATTCTTACCAATATTTGAATTATAACATCCAGAAAGGATAGTTGGACTACTTTGGAAGGGCACACTTTAACAGGGGACTTCTGTTGAAAAGAGAGAGGCTTGTCAACTTCCAGGGCTTGACAACTTTCAAGCTTGAATCTAAAATTGAAATCAACATAATACGACTTCCATTTAGACATTGAAGCTCTATTGAAACACTGTGTCATGCTTTAGCTATTTTAGTATTCATCTTGTCTTTATAATTTTTTTGTCTTCTCATTCTCTTCACAAATCTGCCAGCTATTGATAGTCGAAAAGCATAGAAAGTGGGAAAGCAGAGATCATTATCAGTTGAAAGGTAGCAAAGAACCTAATAAGATATTGGACACTTGGAAAATTAGGGATGGCACAAAAAAGTCTGATGAAAGATTAAAAAGTGGGCTTGTCAAGTTGAGAAATGGAACGCTTTGCTTTGGTTATATTAAAATAGAACAAAGCTACAACAGTGAGGCAGTAAAAATGGCCCGTAAGTCTTTGAGAGTGCGTGGGGCCAGCTTAGCTGCCATAGCTCTCTAGCTCTGAATGAGAGAGATTCTGACAGACTGCTGGGGCAGATACACTCAGTCCCAGGGACAGGATCAGTACTCTGGGGGACTGAACACCAGAGATAGAGACAGAGATCTCACAAACTTAGCAGAAACATCCCATCCCATGCTGTCTCTCTGAATGGCCAGGATAGGATTATCACTTTTATTTCTTGGTTCCCCAGAAATGTCGCCTATTAGAGACATGGATTTAGGTCATCGAGGGTCCCTGGACCCAGAAGGTAGCTGCAATAATATTGAGATTTTTGAAAAATATTTGACTAGATACTGGTTTTGATGTCAATTTGTATGCAGACATTTGAAACGTTTCCTTTGTTGCCATGCTTTGTTTTATGATTATGCCATTCTGTTATAACCTACAGCTGAATGTGAATCTCATAAGAACTGAAAAACATGTGTTTTGCCTTTTCACTCATGGTCCATATATTTCCAATGAAATTCAAATTTTTGAGCACAACTATATACACATACATTTGTTCTTTAGTCTGACCTTCATGTGAGAATAAATAAAGTAAGCATAAATAGGAAAAGGATAATTCACCCAAAAAGGTTACTTTTGAGATGAGTAAAACAATCCGATACTCAATATCTTAGAAGATGCTTTGCTTAAATAGAACCTTATTTTCTCAAGATCTCAAATTTGTTTAAACATTATTTCTAGCTGGTTTCACTGGGTAAGCTGTAAAGTTATCAAGTTACAGTATTGATTTCTTCTCAGAGATGTTTAATCGAGGACCAGTATATGTGTTACAGTCACTGGTGCCCTCTTTAACTGTTGTGAACAAACACTATTGGCTTTAAAAGTAACTGTGTGTTTTCATTTCCAGATTTTAGAATGAGTTTGGTCAGGCTGCTGCTTGAAACAAAAAGTATATCTCAGTAGCCTAAGCAAAAAAAATATTATGAGAGTGATGATGCATTAGGAGAAGATAATGGGGCTTGTGCCAACAAACTGAGAGAATATATCCAAAACCATGTGGTTTCTTGTATGGAACAGCTTAACGTAAACATTTTGTGATAACCAATACTGTGCAAAAGTCTGAAAGTATATCTACAGCTATTTTTTGGCTAGTAAGTCTTTATTTGATGAAGACACACACACAAATATATATATATATATATTACTAATAAAAACTACTCCAGTAAATATCTTGAGTTTGACTTTCTGATGCCTAATACTTTTGCATAGTACTGTATTTGTGGCCTGTGACGATGTAACTCCAAGCTGGAGACTGAGTGTCTGCCAAAAACTAAGTCACAGTCCCACACTGTCTCAGCTGACGCCCTACAGTACATCTAAAGGTATTATCATTGTGACTAAACCCTATACCATCCCCAAAGTCTTCTCATGTAGCATTCTATCATCATAGGATGCAAAATTGGGGCACAAAGATTTTAAGTGTTGACTCAATCCATTCATATTCTATTATTTTTTTTGTAGACAGAGAGGTAAGAAAAAGCACATGCGATGTTTTCTGGACACCAGTGAAAAGGTTTTGTCCGGATGGTTTTCCAGAAGCTGATGCATTTCGGCATGTTCACCACTAGCTTACATAGCAACTCATAATCATGGTAATGCCTCCGAACTGGACTAGGTTTAAATACTCTGGGCTTAGCCCACATGCTTAGATTAACTATTACAATTTGGACTCTTAATAAGTTCATCCAGCACAGCCAGAAGAGGACTGGTCACCCCTCTGAGCCTGGTTCCTATATAGGTTTCTTCCAAATATTCGGCCGTAGGGAGTTTTTCCTGGCCTCTGTAGTTCAACACTACTGTTGTTTGCTCCCTGGGGTTTAAGGCCAGGTGTTTTGTGAAAGCACTTTGTGATAACTTCTGATGTAAAAAGGGCTTTTTTAAATACATTTGATTTGATAATCAGAATGTGCAGAATCTGTGGCAGGTGTCCCTGAAATGTGTTCAAGAGCAGCAAACCAACCAACCAATAAAAGAAACAGAATGGAAGAAACAGCAGTGAAAAACGCTGTCAGATGTTAAGCCCGGACTATTTTCCTTCAATTACTTTTTTATACCTTTCTAGAACCAATGTGTCTCTTGAGAGTACATGTACCATGCTTTTACTTCTAAAAGGATGCCCAACGAAAGTCAGAGTAGCTCAGAAAATAAATACACAAAGTTTATCTACAGTCTATCTTTTGGTTGATACATTCTTTATGATGGCCGCTTATGGGTAAAAGCGGGGTTCTCCTCCTTGCTTTACTATATAGCATGTGTGCTAACTGAAAAGGTGGTGAGAGATGGCGAAAGCAAGGTTGAGCACAAACTTTTGCTGGGGAAACCGGTTCACCCGTTTTTGAATCTGCACTTTGCTAGATCAGTGTTGATCTTTGTTCAGCACATGTGTTGAACCACATCTGGTCTGAAGATGTGAATTTTCCACTGCAGGTTGGTTATTATAGGCTAGTGCCAGTGGCGGTGTGGTGGTAAAATCACTGGGGAAAACAAGCTATGTTGTGGAAATTGTGTTTGCTCGATAAGCTGTTATTTATACCGTATGACATTGTATGGCCAAGACCACAAGGAGACATTTGGGGTTCAATACACTTACTATAAGCCAAGGGATAAGATTCTGCTAAATGACTACAATCAAAATTCTGAAATTCAACCACACGTCATTGTCATCACAAAACTGGAAACAAAATAGTAGAGGAACCACAAGACACAAAGCAAACAATAAGCTGCCTCTGCTATTCCAGTCAGTTAAACAACTAAAGATACATAACAATCAAAATGGATTATGTCCAGTCAAGGGACTACAAAGCTAAATTGTCTCATGTGGTCAGTGATTTTGGTTTGTTTGCCAGTGAAGCAAGGAGTTATGTGCCTACCATTTGAAAACATATTCTACCTTCCTTGTCATGTTGCCAACTTACCAGTCATACAATGTGGAGTGCACACTTTTCCATTTTGCTTTCCAATACGAGTTTGACATTATTGCTAATCTAACTTTATCATGGAAATGACAAGTTAGCTAGTTAACATGTTGTAAATAATTGAAACTGAACTTCTTTCTTCATTAAGGGATGACCAAATCCTACCTTGATCCCTGGCTAATTTATTTAAGCGTAACTTATAAAGATGAAAGGGAAAAAGTTGATTTCAAAGGCTAAAATTGTCAATTAGGTGTTAATTATTATTTCATTGAGGTGGTGTTAAGCCCCACAGTTTTTTCATGTGCATGGATTTCCAGGTTGGTAATGGAAGTGTGAAATGTGTTGCACATGGCATACAATTATTGTGCAAATATTTGCAGTGAATATTTGCACAGTCTGCAGTCTAATCAGCTACGTGCTGTGTAGTCAAAGTGGGTCACATCAGCCAGGCTAGAGATTAAGCAACTGACAGGAATTACGATTGACGGGAAACATTATTTAAGGGCAAGCCTTGCTTCCCTCTGCATCGATTACTTATTATACACGCTCCCACCCATTTTTTTTATTTCACTCTTCTTTGGACACACTTGAGATCACCTTCTACAGCTGAAAACACAGACAACGCCCAATTCTTCACTAAAGCCCCTTGACACGCTGTCGTCCAGCATCCCACACTTCAACAGACAGCTGCTCTTTTTGTTCTGGTCCTTTTTCTCTTGAACAGGATCTGGACCACCAATGGGGAGTACCATGGTGGCCGTGATGGACATCCTACCCCTATGTCAAAGACAAGATCTGAGATGTGAGCTAGATCGAACAGGGGGAGAGGCTTTAGTAACCATTTGATGTTTCTGTGTTCTGCAGCCATCTGCCTCATTACAGTAATCTCCCACACTCCAAAGATGCTCTAAGAAGCATACACGCTCAGTCTCTGAAACAGCTTTGAAGAGCAAAACATGCTGGAGGAACAAATCCTTAGGGACTTGTGTGTGTTTTGGCGTGCATGTATTTATTTGTGTGTGCTCCACCATAGCCTACCCCACCATTCATCAGCATTGCATTTTAAACAGTGTTTAGCTATATTCAGAGCAACCGTTGCTCTGAATGTGGAGAACCTCAGCAACATCTGTCACTGAACTGGTGAAAAACTCCTTCACAACTCCAACAGTGAAGCACGTACATTAACAATTGTTGTTTGGCTTGCATGCGGAGCATGTAAATAATAATGATAGAGTTTCATTTAGTTATTCATTATGGAGTATATGGATGTATGTTTATTTTATAATTAACAGGGCACCACCTACCCATGCGTAAGTAGGACAAGAAAAGTTGAAATAGGGATACATTTATTTGTCAGTTACATACTGAAGGTAATTATTTTAATTACAAGACTGGTTCTAAATACTCTGAGAAAAGTGGTGTTATTTAATGAGACAAATTAGATGTATTATAAAAACGGGAATACAATTCAGCATGCAAATAAATTGGATCAAAGACAGATAAAAAAAAAAACTCTTAGTTATGATTTCTGTAAGATCGACTCTCTGCTCTCAGCCCCTAACCCCGGAGCACAACACATGCTCATCACAAACGCAGCACACTCCCCAGGTTCCAATCACCCGACTTCTGAACACTTGTTAATCCCACCAGATTTTCTTTAGTGGTCCATTATTTAGTTTGGTTTGTGTAACTGTTTTATTATTAGGAACTTGTTTGTATTGGTTAGGACACACTAACCCTGTTTATTGCTGTTCTGTACTTTTGATATTTTTCATGTGCCCCCGACAGTTTCTGCTTGTTATCTCCGACTGAATTTGTTTCTGTACCATTGCCTATCTGATCTCCTACGTACCAATTAACTCTACCTGCCTGTCCACAGATTTTTGCCTTTTGGGTCTTGGAATTGTTACTTTGCCTGTCTTATTTGCGGTGTACCAAACTCTGCTTGCCTGTCCTCTGGTTTTTGCCTTTTTTAAATTAAATATATGCTCTATGTAACCACGCCAGCTGGTTTCTTGTGTCGTAAACCAGGTGGAGTGGTGATGGCACTCTTGTTACAATTTGATATTGTTCATGTGGGGAAGAGACAAGGGAGTGAGAGTATGGCCAAGCAGGTGTTCTAAAATAGAGGTCTCCTAAACATTGATGTAGGCCAATATAGTTTTACATGCTCGCACCAGTAGGGATTAGAATGGGAATTCCACTACTCTGGCCGGAATGGGAATTCCACTACTCTGGCCGGAAGAAGCATATTCTGTGGTAGGCTTCTCTTTGGTCGCAGTGGATCATTTTTAATTTCCCAGAAGGGAGAATGTCAATGTTCGTCAAGTCCACAAGATCACAACTTTCCACCTCTTGAGATTACCGGTCAGGCATAGTGGATTGTAAGAAGGTGTAAGAAGCTTGTTGGGTCCTGTCCTTTATTTCTGCTAGAGACATGTAAAGACAGCCATGTGAATGTATATTCGGTGCTTTGCCTCAGACTAGTGATGGGCAATCTGATTTGTATTGGTGAGTCGGCTTATTTGGCTCCCAAATGGCTGCTCACTTAAAAACAACATAAGTGCATATCTTCAGTGTAAAGGTGATAATGTAAGCAACACTTTTGAGTAGGAAATATACATTCAGAAATGTTGGGCTACATGTTACCTGTCCTAATTATTCGACTGCCTGATTAAATCTTTTTTTTTTTACCTGACACCATACCCTCCAAGAAAAATGTGCTTGGAACATGTTGGATCTGAGCATTGATGACTGTGATACATTGAGTTGTGTCAGTGTGGTGTGTCAGTTGTCTTGTTTACATTCATTTTCATGTGAGGAACAATAGGACCTCATTGGTCAGATACTCATTCGTTGTTTTGTCATTTGTAACATAAGTGTATGAACCTTTTCTCTTCATTAGGAATTGAATTGTACTTGTAATGTTTTATCAAACATGTAATGTTTTTCTTTAAATGTTCGATAGGGGGGAATGTGGGATCTGAGCATTAACAACTACAATATGAATGTAAGTTTCAGTAGAAGTGAATGTACTTAACAGAAAATCTCTCTGTTTAGATTCTCTCTGTAGATTGCGCTGATAACCACAGGAATGTTTACATTGACCATTTGGCATGGGGGTTACTGTCTCGGCATTGCGAGGTAAACACACCCCTCAATGTATATAACAGCTTGTAACCAACATTACAGTGAGAAGAGACTGAGTGAGAAGAGATTGAGGTTGTGTAAGGAAGACCAGGTCCGTAACCTCATGAACAGGACTATCAAAGTGCTGCAATAACGTGAATAATTCTTTACCACTATACGAAATGGCTGATTTCTAACAGCATGGTGCTGTGACCTGGATGGACTAGTTTTAACGATTCTACTGAACTTCAAGTGGAGAGCTCAGGGGCTCGATTTGCAATCGCGAGGAAGAAGTTGTTTTTCTTGGTTATTGGTTGTTGAGAACAACTGAACATTGAGTTGAGAAACTACGCCATATAATGAAATGTCAAGATTGCAAAAGGGTTTGGTAGTCGAAAAGACTTAGTTACTCCCTGACTAGGCCACAAAAGTGTGCAAAATATCTCTAGGGGTGGATAAATTGGAGAGAAGCCCTAGTTACTCCATGACTAGGCCACGAAAAAATTGTGAAAAACATCTCTAGGGGTGGATAAATTGGAGAAGCGCTTAACTGTATTTCATTGGCAATGCTAATTATTTTAGGCGATAATACAGTGACTTGTACAAGCAAAATACGATGCCGTTGAGGTGTACACATACAACAAGAGGACTGCAGCCTCTGACGCGCACAAAGCGTTCATGTTTAAATATCATGGCGCGAATAGGACACCATCAAGAACGAAAAGGATCATTAACAACGATGTCTGGAATTGAAGTAGACAGAAAGTAAAAGAAAGTTGTCTAGTGATGAATTAGAAATTGGTAAAGGGATTTTCTGATAGGGTATAGATGTAACAGTGTTTAAGGCCTACATTGAGTGTCCTTTGGATTACTTATTGTACCTTGATTTTGGTGACGTCATACATCTGTTTTCTGTCTACTTCGCCATTTTTAAGAGTTTTCTTAATTTCAACCCTAATGTTGAGTTGCTGTTTAGATAAGGAAAAGCCCATTTTTACAAACAGCTAAAAAATATTAGATGAGTTGGACACTTAATCTAAATCTTCAGTTAACGACCGATATCGGCTAAATTAAAAGGATAGTCTGAGGACCATGTCAGAGTTTTAATGTGTAGGAATTTAAATTTCACATACTTTAAACAAAACATTTGGTCTTTATGGCCTAACTGCAGTGCGTACATTTCTGAACTCCAGGAAGGGGGGCAGACCCCCTGGGATGGCCTCTACCAACTTTTCCCATTACATCAGAGTAGTCTATTACTAAGGGTTAAATTTGAGTGTTCAGATTGGTCTCAACTATGGTAATTTCACCAACACAAGCATATTCAGGTTTGGGATAATGTGACATTAAGTGAAAGCTAAATATATTTTCCTCTCAGTAGCTTTAGTGTTGAAATGCATGGTTTTGAAACCAACTGAAGTGAGGGTAGAGACCTAAAGTCATCCCCCATTTTTGTTGATAGAACAATCAACAGAACCACAGATGTGGTAAAAAAATATGCATAAAAGTTGTTATTAAGTGTTTGACCACCACTATTTGGAATAAACATTAATGTATGTTTGTGAATTCCCTAAAATGTAGGAGGTCCATCAAGACAGTTTGTATGCCATGAAGTAGTTTGGCCGTTGTCCTGTAAAAATTGTATATAAGCTATGCTAATATAGTTGCCCTAGTGGTCGCAGTAGGTAAGCCACTGCAAATAGGGCCTGGAGTTTTTCACTCCTATAATGTATTTGTGCAGCTTATCCTCTGGGGATTGGGCCTTTTTTTTGTCAGGCATGTGCCAAGTAATTACAGGATATTATAAATGCATGATAGCCAATTTCGCAGACCTGTGTGATGGTGCTGTGGTAAAGTCGAATTTGAGAGCTGTTTAGCTATGATAGATAGATCCGTTATATGGTTTATAATTCCTTCGCACGAGCGACCGTGTTGCACATTGATGTCTTTGTTGGTGTTAGTGAGTGTTCGTGTTTTTTAACAAGTTAACTTTGTTTTGATGAATATACAGGATGCAATTCCTTATCAAATGGATTGTAAATCCATGCCTACTACCACTTCTCTAGTTTTCATGTCCATCTTGAACAGATGGCCAGTGCAGGTTCAGGATGGCGCCTCCTTTGGCTGTATTTGTCATTGTTCTGCATTCACTCTTGGTGTCACTTTCCATTGACTTAATGAAGTGAAGGCATGGGGGATGTATGATATGATAATTGATTATGATTGGAAAGAGTTGAGCTTAGGGCTCAAGGCAAATCAAATTGGTATTTATAAGGTGTTCAATAAAAAATGTAGGTTTCCTGTTTGCATAGTTAGAACGTAGCATTGGCATCTGTTATGTTTTACATTTTACATTTACAGGATGTATTTATTGGTTTATTTGTAGATTGTTTTGTTTGATGTAATATCTAACAGTTTTATGGTTGAATAGAGTAGATCTAACCATTTCTGATTTGGCTAAGGAAAGTCAAGTCTGCCAATCTTATTCCACTGCTAGCTGCTATAGGGCAATAATATAGCACAAGGAGTCAAACAACAACCAAGCCAGTTCTGGATGGAAAAGGTACTTTGACATAGACTTTCCTGGAAATTTGTCTGAATGTGGTGTATGCTTCACTCTGATGATGGAACTTTTGAGATCCACAAGTTTTCCAGACCAATCTATTGACTTCATTGTTGGGAGTTGACGGAACAATACCCAGTGGATGAATGTCCGATGGACTGTTGAACCACACTTATCATTGTTTTGCAGTTATACTTTCAACAGATCAGGACATCACAACCCCTTTTCTGATGATACATCACGTCACTGACTGGACAAGGACAACTGAGTGTGTGAGTACCAGCAACATGTTCAAGAAGGATTTCTACAACTACACTGGCCGAATCAGTTCCAAATCTTCCTGACCACTCACATGGCAGAACGATGCCAGGGTCAGATCACTTGGCTTCACACTCCATTTCTAGATGAATCATCGAAAGCGAGATGAGAGGAGAATCCACCTCCTGAAGGACTCCACATACTGCTGGTCAGAGTAACATGGGACATTTGACTGGAAAGGTTGCATGGTTCCAACACAGTGGAAGACACTGTTGTGGTGTTAATCTTGAACTTGAAAGTTTTGGAAACTCACTGTTCCACTACAGACCTACACTGATTTGTTAGGACAACCAGGCAATTTGCTGGGTCCACATCACACTGACTGCAATAACTGATATTGATACTTTTCATCACTGATGCGAGACAAAGAAAATAAAGACAAGAACTAAAGGACACTTGATTGAAAACTAACTTATTTCCTTACAATCCAAGATTTTTCTAAATGAACTGATATGGTGATTTTGTGTGCATGAAAGTTTGTTTCTCGCAGGTGGGAAACTGTACGATGACTTCCAATATTGGATTTTGGCGTATATGTGATGATGCTTCATGGTCTAAATTATGGCTGCTATCATGGTATGTTTGGATAGTGAATAGTTCCCTATTATAGGTGGTCCCTGTCAAAGGTAGATGTTTTCCCTATTGTTAAGGTAGAATCTTTCATAGGTACAACCGGATATGCATAAGTCTTTTGTATGATATCGCATGGATCATGATACGGACAAGGGGTGTTTGATTGTTCAATTGACTTGGGGGAATGTTTAATCATGATGTCATATATTCGCCAGCGTTTCTGCTGAACACTGTTAACACTGATAGTAGCCTGTTGATGTCAAAATGTTTCTTGACCCTTATAATGTGTGGTGGGAACGGGATTGATGACTGTCATACATTGAGTTGTGTCAGTGGGGTGTGTCAGTTGTCTTGTTTACATTCATTTTCATTTGAGGAACAATAGGACCTCATTGTTCAGATACTCATTCATTGTTTTCTTAGTCATTTGTAAAATAAGTGTATGAACCTTTTCTCTTCATTAGTAATTGAATTGTACTTGTAATGTTTTATCAAACATGTAATGTTTTTCTTTAAATGTTCGATGGGGGGAATGTGGGATCTGAGCATTAACAACTACAATATGAATGTAAGTTTCAGTAGAAGTGAATGTACCTAACAGAAAATCTCTCTGTTTAGATTCTCTCTGTAGGTTGTGCTCTGATAACCACAGGACTGTTTACAATGACCATTTGGCGTGGGGGTTACTGTCTTGGCTTTGTTAGGTAAACACTCCCCTCAATATATATAACAGCTTGTAACCAACATTACAGTGAGACGAGCCTGAGTGATATGGGATTGAGGTTGTGTAAGGAAGACCAGGTCCGTAACCTCATGAACAGGACTATCAATATGCTGTAATAAACAATGTTCTACTCTGTCCCTTGACCACCGTGTACGCAAATAATTATTTACCACTATACGAAATGGCTGATTTCTAACGAACACAATGTTGTACATTCCCCATTATGTAATCTTTCTGTATGCGGGTAAGCAGTTGTTGAATCGTTTTTTAACTAATCAAAAAATTATTGTTGTTTGAGCAAAATAACTGAAGAAATTATGTACCCAAATAAACAGCTCCTCTCAACATTGCAATTTGTTTCCACATGTTCATCAATAAGTGTGGTTCAAAAAGAGCAGTTCATCCATGAACAACCCATTACTGCTTCAGACACCCAGAGTCGGCCTGATTCATTCAGCTAACCATTTCAGTATGAAGTTTTCTGGCGTGATGTCAACACAGACTATTTTGGGCGTGTGGTGATTGCTGTTTTGAAGTCAGTGATAGATTATGTAGGACAGAATGATTGTATCCTTTTTTCAAAGCATTTGCAGTGTTCCTGTCTCACTGAAAATAGTTATGAGTTACTGTTCTATTTTGGTGATTGTTGGAGTTTATTATCTTTGTTCTATCCTATTGTATTCACCGCTATCCTGCTAATTGGTCTTAGCATTGTACTGTTTGTTTTCATAGAAGAAATCCTCCAATCCAAACGTCACCACATTGACTTGGTTACTATAATTTTTTAACAGATCAGATCCATACCACTGCTACTTTTGATTTATTAGCAGCTATTATCTCGACAATCTTTCTAAGTGATGTTCTTTGCTTCTGTACCAAACTACATGCCTTAACAAGTGGTACTGTTTCACTGCAGTTTCATGACTGCTCTGTTAAGTTATGTGACTGATGGCTTCCTTAAACAGTCTCTGAGTAGATGATCAATCAAACACTGATGGCATCATTAGACACACAAATTAGCTGAAGGGACTCAGCCACTCAGTACTATGGGAATAAAGAATCAACTGACAGATATAGCCTGAGACTTGGACTATGAATCACTAGAGAAGGCACTGTTCTCTCTTCACTCTCTCACAACTCCAACACAGTGCTGATGTACAGTATAAATCATGTGGCTGTTTCTTTTTTGCTCAAGTCGAGTCAGCTTTCGGCCACTGCAATACTTTTAGAACATAAAACAAATCGGAACAGGGTGAATGCACATGGTCTGTGTGCATGCTGCTCTTTTCTAATTGGCTTAACGTTTATGTCCATCCATGAAATGATCAACCCATCTGATATTTATCTGTAAAAAGGGAATGGAAGTTTTCCAGATCGCGCCAAATTTGCTGTCTGTCGATGTGTGATTCCCATGGCTAAATCACTGATAGGGATAAAATGAATGTGCTAGTGTGCCTCAGGGAATCACAGCCAAAGATAATACACTTTATGTGTCAACCCCAGGTATTCAAGTCACACACCTTCTATAGTGTACACTAAGGAGCAGCGTCCTTTTCAGTCAAAACCAATAGCTGCCAACCTGGGATAAGATAAATAATAGCTGTGTTTCATATGGCACCCTCTTAAGGATATAGTGCACTAAAAGCCCTGCTTTAAAAGTACTGCACTTTATAGGGTCATAGAGTGCCATCCTCACAGTCAAAACCTGGGATACACTACCTTTCGTAAAAAAATGCTTGCAATGTTTATTATTTCTTCCTTCTAGCGGACATTGCTGATAGCTACTTCATTGAATAGGATGTACGTTTTGTGGCGGTCCTATCTAGCTTTCATAATGTTAACACTGACTGTGAGATGCTCTGGATATAATCTTGCTTCCAGACTTCAGTTCAAATTCATGGAACACTTTGACCAACGTGGACGTTTTTAGCCAATAAGAAAACTGTGAAAAATTCCTGTGTAAGAGAGGATGACTTCAATGGCTTAGTCAACCGAAAAATATTTGTGTGTGGCAATTGGTGTTTTGTGCACCAAACACCAACTGCTACATTGTACATTTGACAACAGCTGAGCTGTGCCAAGGCAGTTCCTGCTTCATTAAAACATGTTTGTTATAATAAAAAATTGTTGAAGGCTTATTTGGTAGAATGAAGTGGCTTGTTCAGACTGGAGTGGATGTGTTCATTTATGTGCTCAAACAATCTCTGATGCCAAACCTTGCTGTATGTTGATTTGTTAAAATCTAAATATGTCAAACATGTTACACTCCCATAAACCAATACTTCCCTTCCTAAAGCTTCAAATGGAAGATGTTTCAGGCTCATATGCACTAGGTCCAACAGCCTTGGGGCGAGATTAGTCTGGGTAAGAGTGTCTGTTAAATGACTAAATTGTCATTTGAACTATAGTCTCAAAAGAGTGTCGAGTTCCAGGAGGACCAGCATGTGACCTAGAACACATTTTGAAAGAACGTGGATTCTAACGCAGAAAAACGCCGTACACAGAAGTCAATATATGCCGTACTGTAAATCCTCGCACCAGTGAACGTAGGGGTGTTCATTCAAACAACCTATTTGGTATATTTCGCTATGATAAATATTGTGTTATAATGGAATTTACTTTAAACCCCAACAAAGCCAGGCCAGACATACATTCATACATTCTTGTTGGGAAATAATGCCACTACTTAAAAAAAAAAACACTTTCCTTCTTATTCCATCTTTTCAGTCCGACCTAAAGTATTTGAGCATTATTTATGCGTTGCCTGGGATATTAAGTTAAGTGGAGTTAGGGCTGTCACCAACTGGCATTGCATAATGTCTAATCGTCTCACGCAATATGTCATGTAAACCCCCCCATTTCATCCAAATGCGCTCATGCATGTACTCGCAAATACAGGCAATCTAATATTAGTATCCAAACGGGGACATCAAAATCCTATTTTTGCTAATCCTAATCCTAACCTTAATTTAACCTAACCCTAAATTCAGCAATAACACCAAATATCTGATCCTACTTGAAACCCATAAAATCTTGACATATACTCTTAACAGTACACACTTTTAAAAATAGCAACGGTGCATCGCATGTGTATCGGGTGGGTATCGACCTATCAATGCCCATCATTCTCTTTGGGTTTACTTTATTCTGGATTGCATTAGATGTGCATAATTTAAACTCAGATAGCAATAATTACGTTCTTCCCTCAGTGGGGATAAAATTCAACTTGATGTTAATCCATATGGGCTGTGGTTTAACTGTGGATATACCGTATTACAATTCGATTGGTAGGACCTGCCTTTTGGGAACGTTTAACTTGAGTTAAGTAAATTCAATTGAACCACATTGGAAAGGGCTATGCCTACAAGACATTTAAATTGATTGAAGTTGTGTTGTGCTCAAGCATTATTATGTGATTTGCTACCCATGACCCAATCTGAGACTAAGTCTGACCTCACTTTCTGCACAGTCCCACTAACATACCGACTTGTACAGCAGTGTAATTATTCCTCAAGAGTATAAAATGCTGCCATGGCAGCACAAATATATATATATATATATATATATATATATATATATATATATATATATATATACTTGATGTTCATTTGTCAGTTTTCGTCAGATTTGAGCAATTCAACCATGAAAACCCATTGTGAATGTAACCAATTCCTCTCTTGAAGATGCTACTTCTACATTAACATTAAGATTTTCTGTTTTTGGTTTAACTTTACAGTATGAAGCTACATATTTGTTTCTCAAGCCCTTTGAAGTTGCATTTGCAGTACTTTCGGAAAGCTCTTTATTATATCCATAGTCATAGTATATTCTCTCTGTAATTCATAATGGTCCAAGGGGACGGCACTCTGGAGAGTTCCAGAATACCATTCTGCCTATAGTGTCAGACTGAGCTTCTTAAAGCAATTCCCAGTAAGTATCTGCAAATCTGTTACTATCACAGCATTCTGAATGCACCCAGGGACTCAGCCTACACACACAGGCAATCGCCATAGCATCCTCTGGGTCCCACAAGCTTCTTGTAGAACATAGGAGCATACTGGGCTTGCTTTGAATAGAATTAGCAGAGAGTGCAATTAGAGTAATGGTGCAGGTGAGTGTTTAAAAATCACAGTTGTCGTTTGAGGAAGGGCCTCTTACATACCTGAAGGGGATCTGGGATGTCATTTGTCCACTATCATGCGAAAAGAGGACGCCTCTGGACATGCTGAGTTTGCTTAGCGGGTCGTCAGTTTAGATTTTGTCCTTGCGAGAATTCGTCCAAAAAAAATTGGGGGGGGGTGAAATAGGGTATGAGGTGAGTATAGCGGTGTAAAAATGAAGAAAGAGAAAATAGACATAATGATCGAAGGGCAGAGATTGGAGAGAGCATGTCAAATTAAATTATAACGGTAGAGAATGAGAGAGAGTGAGAGAGGTGCTCGCTTCGTGGCTTGCCTTGAGGATTTTTGTGAAGGCTTGTAATCAACACATAAGCACATTAACAGGAAATCCATACATCAATACCTGCCTAGTCCATTACAGTAGTTATTTGTATGCACTCTCACATGCGCAAGTAAACTCCAAGACATAACAATTAAGTAAAAAACAATCACATTTGAATTATGTATGTTGGCCGATGTACCGCAAACACACAAACTGGCGCTTGGCAATCCAAAGAATCCCACAGTTGAGGTTTGAGACAGTTTTTCCACCATTCCAATATGATTCCTAAAAGGGGAGGAGCATTTTTACAAACACACTGCCCTCATGTGGTGTCATAAGGATCTTGTTTTTATTGTGTAACGTGGCTATTTCATTGATCAAAATATGTTTGACTGTGTTTTCCTTTAAAATAAAGTCAACACTGTTGAGTTTTGCTACCATCTGCTATTGGGCCAATGTGCCAAAGTCCTCTGCAATTGTCAATCAGTGCATTCTCAATTGCTGCCAGTGGCTGCTGATGTTCTATTCATTATGACGCTTCTGTTCAGTGATTATGCCTATCCAACAATTTTTAACACAGTCATGCGCTCCAGTCCAGACATACAGTATGTCCCAATTTGTTGCTTAATCTGGTTCTTCCCAACTTCAGAGCCCTATACTACAACACAGGTTTGAGGAGTTAGACAGTGGCCTCTAAATGTAAACTGGGTATGCATTACCACTCTCCCCCACATTTGAGGAAGACTGCTGATATTTAGTTTTTATTCTTTATTCACCTTGTACAAGTCTTTGTGTGTTGGATGTTTAATTTTATCATAGGATTATTTCATTCCAGAAGTAGGCAAAAAGGTGTTTGTGCATTGGTAAACCCACCAAATCACATCAAAGACTGCATTATCGATAAATCATAAAAAAGGCGTTCTTTTTTCTCAGCATGTTTGTGAGATCACTTTGGGTAAAAATGAAAACATGGCACTAATCCACTCCTATGGATTGATGTTTTCACATTGTTTCACTGAAAGGTTTGCCATATGACTAGCCATGTGCCACATGTCCGCTATGGTGCTAACAGCAGACAGACTGGAATATCCATTGTCTGCAGCACAGGTGGAGCCTGTGCTGTTATGTGAAGCTAACGGAAGCTGGCTAGCCGTAAAAAGCCAGCTATAATCATAGCTCATGCTTCGGGTGCAGTTGGGTGTACTTGAAAAATGGTGTTGGGAAACATTGGCTTAATGCTGGGAAAAGGAGTGAAGTGGGATCAGATGGATGCCTGTGTCAAAGGTCCAAATGTTGCGTATGAATCACACTGTCAGTCTCTGCTGGGTTGATTGAAACTCCTGTCAGTTATATCTATATAGGGATATTGGCATAGAATTACAATCATAGAACAGACACCATCATCCTTAATGGAAGGGCTTTCCCCATCCCATTCATTCTATAAATATGGACTGAGGGGTTATTGTGCATCCTCACCACCAGGGGGTACTCTGACCTAAGAGTTTAGATGCTATGATTCAGTCGCTGTTCGGTTGAACAGGTCACCATTGAAAAATATAAACATTATGTACAAATCCTAACTATAAATCATCATGGAGAAAAATGCAGTGACTAGAATAGAACTAGTTTGGATCTTTTCCTCAGCATAATTTTTTGGACTAAAGCAACCCTAGTGCCTTATGGCCTCGAAGACAAACGATGCAAAAAAGGAGAAGAAGCCCTCCCATATCAGAAAACTCACGTCAAGCTGAAATGACAAAGAGAGAAGTTAATGCAGTTCTTAAAGCTAGTTAAAATGACATCTTCTGAAATCCACCACACTACGGTGTGACATACAGAATCCAATATGTGATCCAAAACCAATACAACACAATGAGATGACATGATTCTTTCTTAATCCAGCCTTATCAGTGACACCCCGGCAGTGACTGATCACTGAGGGTTCCTGCTGTGTTCAATACTCTAGAGGGGGTGGGGGTTTCTGAATACTAATATGGTAAAAGAGTCTGTCCACCATACTGCTTATACCTGTCAAGTGCATATATATCAGTGTTAATGCAAGAAATGATACAAGAAAATAGACATACAAAAGTACCACAGGCTACACTCATGACATTCCTTTACTTGAAAGGGTGTTTGGCTGTCCTAAAAAGTATTGCACACAGAGCTCAATTAATAGCCATGGCCATCAACAAGGGATTGGTGGCACTAAACACCAATATATCGGGTGGGTATCTTGAAAATGAGAACATTTGCAAAATGGGAATTGAAAGCTTTTTTAATGTACATCAATGGGTGCATCCCATTTTCACAATACTCACCCTAGACATTATACTAAGTAGCACACCCAACTCAGTCACACTCAGTTTCAAACAAAAAAGCTAGCCTAGCACATTATCTTTTAATGTCACATAGTGCTTATGTTGTGACTGATTATGATGAAGGAAGTCACATCTGTTTGACACATTTCTATAATCAACCTATTAATATAATTTTCATTCAACAGGGACATGCTAATTACAAAACGAAAAGGCATTGAGGCCTACTAAATTTAATCAATGGAAAATGCAGTGCATTTTCATATCCATTTTGTCATGTTATTGTTTGTTCTAGCTAGCTCTGTTATTGTTGTCGGATGCCCAGGGGATGCCAGCAAAAAAATCCCTACTTTTTATCCATAAACACATTAAGGTAAAATGTATGCATATTGTGTCTGCCAATAATTTTAATAAATTGAAGTGGAAGTGTCCTCTGCAAAAGACGATCAGCAAATCCTGCAATGTTTCATCGACAAGTAGCCTAGTGGCTAAACATCTGACCAGTAACCAAAAGCTTGCTAGATTGAGTCCCTTAACTGACAGTCCTTTATCAGTCAATTTAACTGAAAAGTAAATGAATAAAAAAATGGTGTTATTGCATATTTTGTAAATTTTGCATCCAATCCATGGGGACAATTGAGAGACAAAATCCATTAGATAACAAAAACAACAAGAAAGCTACAAGTTATTTGTTTTTTCGTAAAACCTATTTTAATTATAATGGGGTACGTAAACACTGCCTGCCACCCAAAATCTACCATCTCTGAACATTCATTTGGATTTTGCATCATAGTTTTACCCGGCTCTGTACAACCAACAAAAATGTAACTGGCCTTTGCTGTTTCAGGAGGGGAAAAATATATATTTTAATATATATATAACTGTCTAAAATACTTGAAAAGAGTGTAAGAATTCCAGCTGTTTCAAAAATACTCCTTTGCTGTTACCATCAATGCTGCAGTGCTGGGCTTAAGCACAACAATTCTGTTTACATTGTACTCCTTCATGGGGTTAGGGTTCGGGTGAGTATCGTGCACTTCCCCTTTCGGCAGCGGGTGAAGCTTTGCGAGTTTACGTTCGATTAAAAGGTCTAGCCGAGGGTATTCTCTCGAAACCTCTAGTGGATTTCTTGTAGTGTGAATTCGCCCTAGTCCTCCCCCCACCTCCCCATCACATTCCCTGAACACTCTTCTCATTCAAGGTGATGGGCAGAAAGGAATCAGAGGCTGTATTTTAGAGATAGCGTATCTGTCTGTCCATCCATCCCCTAAAAGACCAGAGGTTTCTTCAGCTCCTTCATATATGCTACATGCATATTATAGTAATCCCAACATCTGAGGGGAATACCAAACCAAACGAATCAAATCAGTGTATTGGGAGAGAGGGAGAGAAGGAAGGGAAAAAGAGGGAGGGAACCTCACCAGGGATGTTGTTGGGCGGAAGGAAAGCAGAGTGAAAACACACACGGCTAGTTTGGTCATTTTCCTTGATTGTATCTTCCTCAGGGGAAATTGGTCTTGCATCCCATAAAGCCAGCATCAGCATGGTACTGTGCTATGTGGAGTCCTCTGTTTTTACATTTTGACAAGATTACAAGGGCTGAATCCTGATGATACTAATTTTTCTCACTGAGGGGACATATAGCTATTTTATAACAGTTGAAGTTCAATTTAGAGGGAATTTTGTAACAATAAAATCAATACAAATGGATGATTGTAGAAAATGGTTGCTTAATTTATCTTAATTGATGCTAATTGGTTTAGACAGACATCCCAAAGTAAAGCTGACTTTAAATTATTGTCAATCCTCAGTGTCATGTAATTTCTCCATATGCCTTTGTTACTCCACTTAATACAACAATTAAACGTTACGCTATCGATAACAAATACTTTTTTTACTAATTATTCCATTACTAATGCTTTAATTAAGATTAACTAATGATCTGTTTTATACTGCAATATATACTGATCTATCTTATACTAATTATCTACTTTCACTTTCTCTATCTTACCCATCAACCATAACATTTTGTCATAAACCTATCTATAGTCCCTTACAGAAGTGACACTTTACCAAAAGGGAAATATACTCATTATTGTCAAGTTGGGACATTTGTGTCTTAAGAAACAAGTCTCTAAGCCCACTTCTACAGTGCGCAACGTCTAAACGTAGCAATTGTACATCTTTCGGGCATTTCTTACAGCCCCAGTATTTTTCCTTCTTCACATGCAGCTCTGACTGTCAGCCTGTCCATCCGGCTCTGGTTTATTTTTCTATTTCCTGTCAGGATGGGGTCAGTCATCCATGGCCACAGCACAGAGTGCTATCGCTGGCACGACGGACTGCAGCGGGAGTCTCCAAAGACCATCTGTATGCTGCAGCCTCCTGTAGTGACATTGTATATATCACACTGAAAGTAAAGAACACTCTAATCTAAATTGTAGGTCCAGTGTATGCAGAGGACAATAAATTCCTGCACTCTTTAGGTGACAAATATGTTAGCCTTGCATATCCAGACCTCAATATTAAAATGTCTAGAAAGACTAGTATAGGCAGTACATATTAAACAGCTGTGGTTCTCATTGCCAAATACATATTCCTATATTCTATATTGAAGTGGCTTGTGTACCCTTGGGGACATTGACATCATGGCTTGGGAAAATGCTGTTGTATACTGTAGGTAATTCTGATATTTTTTTATTATATTACTATCAAATTGTTCAGTCTTACTCTGTGCAAGTCAGAGAACTCTGTAACGTCAACTGCTACTTCTTGTCTCTTGTCTGTCCATTCCTGCTGTTTTATTTCCATTTAGTATCCCTCACTGGAAAGCAGTGTCATTTGGTTCAGCCTTCCCACAATGCAAAGCAGTGGTATTCTGTTTACTCCTTGGCCCCTCCCTATGGAAACAAAATAGATTTAACTCAATGCTCCATTCGCATGCTACGCCATGCTTCAACAACAGTAGATAGCTACAGCTTGCTACTTTTTATCTCCTCAAGTGTTGGCTGTGAAATCTTTATACTTGACCTATTTCTCCCCATGGAGGCGCTGCAGAGGCACACAACCTTAATCCAACCCTGCAATGAGGGGATTCCTTCTCTTTGGTTGGGGTGTTATCCTGACCTGGTCTGTATACAATTCCCAGCATATTTGTTTTAGACTTGCATATGAGACCAGTCATCTGCCCACCATAATTGAATCCCTGGCTGTGTACGCAAAGGCATATTTACCCAGTCTGATGCCCCATCTGTCTGCTCCTTTCATAACCTTATTAAATTGAAATGGTAAAATATGTAATAAATATCAAACACAGGAGTGCACACACAGCTCATACCTGTGGAAGTGTACGTCTGTTGCTCAAGGGCTTCTGCTATTCGGATGTTTCTTTTGTCCGTCACGTTCACCTCTGAGGAGCTTTGGCAGGTATCAGGGAATCAATGTATATTTATTTTGTTGCAATTCACCTTGAAATTCGGAACAAATTGCTTGACCAATGCTGAGAAGCATTGTGGATGAATTTCTCAAGCGAAAACACAAGAGAGTTGAGCCAAGAATGTTTCACATATCATTTGTAAAAGATATTCTCACACGAATATTGTTATACACTTGAACAAGCACATCTGATTCAACCACTCAGTGTTGATGTTAACAGTTTTAATGAGATTGGCTACCTATGGGTTACTGTAAGTAAAATCAAAATCAAACCAAGTGAGTCAGTAACAGGCACCTCAAGGCTGAACCCATCCTACAAATTAATGTTTTGGCTTCCACAAAATGAAACAAAACACACCATATGTACTGTGTATGTTGTCTTATGTATTAGCTAGTGAGTAAAGTTTTCAATACAAATATGTACATTTGTTATCGTAAATATCTACAACTTGTGTTTATTTAATGTTTAGGTGTAACTACCGTTTATCAAAAATTTACTCTTATTTCATATTGTGTCCTTAACAGGGTTGCCATATCCATGGTTTCCATGCAAAATTGGCCTACTTTTCAAACATTTTCACGGGTGAAAATTAATTGGTCATGGGTGGTGGGATTTATGATACTTCTGCCACTGCGGCTGCATCCATTTCTGTCTTTATAGGCAATCTTGTGTGTTTCTATGCTGTTATCAAAGTCAGACATCAGCTACGGTAGGATCCGTGGCTTCATGTGTATACAGCTCTGGAAACAATTAAGAGACCACTTAATTTGTTAAGTTATGAATTATTACAAGTTACTAGTGTCGTGACACTCTGCATTATGGGAACGTTTTGATATATTAACACAATGTACAATGCATTTTTAAGAATTAAAAATTATATTTAATTATAAAATATTATCAAGCAGTTTGTATTCTATATGGCTTAATTGGCAAGATGAAAGGATAACAAAATAATTCAGCAAATTGACATCCTACAAAGTGACAAAACAGTTCTCCTATTAAGAAGGTAATGTACAGCACAAAAACTAATGTAGCATGCTGTACTGCAACAGTTCTTCCTCCAGCTATCGCTAGAGGAGGAGTACTGTGAATGATAGATAATGCCTGCTTCAGTGGGTAAAAGTGGCAGATTGTCATATGAAATAATTAGTAAAAATGACTGTGAACTACTTACACAAAATAAATTACTGAGGAGCCCAGTCATTTAGGTAGACAGTACCATGTATTTCCATGTTGCTTTCAACAAATATTCTAGTTGATTAAAAATGTATAAGGATGTTGATATCACTTTATTATTTTCAATATTATCATTTATATACTTTTGAGATACATTTTAGATATGATTTTTGGTAACAAGATCCAGAAAAAAAATATTTAGCCTAACTGATCACTTCTTTGTGTTTTTTCCCCTCCGCTTATTTACACCTTGTAATCCACACTTGTTTGTATTATTGAAGTAAAAATATAGATATTGAAAATACAAAACTCAATGTCTCCATTCCCCTTTATTAGGCAACTGAAAATTATCTCAGGTGTCCCCAATCATCTTCAAAACCTCTCACTCAGTTAATTAATCTCAACCTGTGTAGATTCATAAATTCACATGATTTCAGAATAAATTAATCAGTTTGTTTCGATTTCCTCAGTTGGGTAGTGAATTGTAAAGCAAATGCTCAACTGTGAGCACCAAGTGGATTTCAAAGAAATTAACTTAAAGTTCGGAAATATGCATATCAGAAGATGGTGATGAAAAACAATTCAAAGGCTTTAATATCATTGGAGCACGGTCAAGACCATCATTAATAAGTGGAAGGTGCATATCAACAGCATTACATTTGGTGAAAACCCAACAGGGCACATTACCCTAAGATCACTTTCCCTGTGAAAACAACATGATGGCATTATTACTGAGAGAAAGTAGACTTGAGAAACTTAACACAACACAGATGTACTAACTAACACTGAGCAGAGGTGTATGAATAGGACGTGTTGTCTGATGCTGATGGGCCCCACACATCCTGTCCATGCCTCCTGCTAGGAGCTGCCCATGTGACTGTCACAGGCTTGAGGGATAGGACCATTGACCATATGCTGGAACATCCCATACAAGGGTCATTTAGGCCTTTCTTATTGGAGGGTACCTGGCTGGGTTTGACCCTTGGCCGCCTCCCTTGTGTTCGGTATAAGTACTGTGGAACTTCCTGTATTCTTTGGAGAGAGAGTGAGAGAGGGAACTATGTACTGCTAACATCAATGTCTCATGCTGAATAAAGACTCTCCCCTGACTTTTTGGTTGCATAACTTTTGTTCTTGGACATCACCGGAACAGGAAGCTAACATTATATTATGGAGATGTATCATATCAGGGATAGAGCACTGGTCAGGATGAAATTAAATATACACGAAATTCCGTAAGCCTCTGCAAGAAAGTTTAAACTGTTTTTTAGTGAGATCAAAACTCGAAGAATACTGTCTATTGCTACACCCAAGAAACATTACAGAGTTTAAACAGGGAATTAACTAGATTTTCTTTTCTAAATTCCTGATGATTTAATGGTCTTGTCTTACCATTCAGCCAAAATTATTCTACACAATGCCTTTGTTATACCACCTTTGAACTTCTTTCCATTTTTGTCACAAGTCACAATCTTAAGAGTTGTATGCATTTAATGGGGAATTGTTGTATTGTTGTGAAATGAAATTTTTCCTAATTATTAAAAATTATTCAAAACTGAAATATCATAATTGGATAAGTCTCCACCCCCTATAGTTGGTGGAGGAAGATTTTGAGAAATTACACCAGTGAGTTTGTTGGGATGGGTCTCTTCGCACACTTACTGTATATTTGGCAATATTTAACCATCATTTAGAAATGTGTTTTATTGTTCTCTGTATAAGACATGACAAATGCTGAATTAGCCAGTCCATTGATTATCTGTTTTGTTGGCCCATATCATTTGTACCTACAGGGAGGGTAGAAAACTCTTTCCAGGGGTCAGTAAACTGTCATTTTCTCCTGCATATCTACCATGTCATGTTCAATAGACCAGCCTAAACATTCACATAATTGAAGCAGCTACTTCAACTAGTTTATCACTATGTAATTGAAGGGACATTAATTCCAGGCCTCTGAAGATGTTTCCACTAAGACCACTAATAATCCAAATCATCTCATTATAGTGTCATTATGTATCACATAGCCCTTACACCTGTTACCTGGTTACGATCGCTTAATGACCATGCAAATGTGGCTAGATGAAATAGGAATTAATTGATCTGCTGTAGCTGTTGTTTTGAAAATGCTTGCTCCCAATCTTTTTATAAAAAAATCACATCATATATTTATGAAGACACATTCAATGCAATATGCACTTTGTATGTGTTGTTGAAATGCTTTATTTAGCCAATCATCTGTTCTGGTTTGATATCTTTTTTAACTAAGATTCACAGTGTTTTCGGTGCATAGTTTAGACTTCAGAGGTGAATAATGAATGGCCTGAAAATCCTTTGAAGGTTTGCTTTTGTATATGGAGCTAAAGCTTCAGAATTCCTCAAAGTTGAAGGAGAAAGAACTGTAGAAATGCTCATTTCCATAATCCTCTAGCCATCCTTTGTCCAGTGTCCTTTGATGGCAAAAGTGACATATGACCAGTTATTTATATATTGAAAGTTATATCAAGAGAGACTATTGCCAGTGGACATACTTTAATTTGCAATAGCTGAATATGAACTTTTTGGCAGAGTTTAGTTTTACCAGACATTGTAAAACAGGCCATTGATTAGTTTGTGTGCTTACATTTTAGTTCGTCCGCAGAAAATACCTTGCAAATCGTCTTAAGATAGTCAGGTAGAACAACTGTAGTAATATGCTGTCATAACATGATATGCTGTCTTAACGTGCCAGGACAGAATAACACTTTGACTGGGCTGTTTAGGAGCTGCTCTCTTGTAGTTGTGAGACGGTCAAAAGACCAGTGAAAGCTGAACGGAGATCTCAGATTGGCTGGATCATTGCATGAAATTCTTCCAGGGTTTAAGTAGCAAGCACCATGGTCTTGGTAGTGAAAGCAAGTTATGAGTAGAACAGGATAAATTGTCCAGAGGCTTATGTGGTAGAACATATTAGGACTCCCATTAAAATAATAAGTGGAGAAATAATAATTTAATAACAATTAATAATAATGAAATGGATTGATACCACATTTATATTACTTAAAGCACTCGTTGTGCCTTCGTGTCTTTCCTCCAACTCAACCTGACAATAAGGAGTGTCCCTCACGGGTGGTTAACAATGAAGAATAAAAGACCAAAGAAAACACAGACAAGATCCCTGCTGTCCCAGATCCTATCACTGCATCCAATGAAGCTTTGCAGCTCAGCAGCGCAGCTTTTGAGGCAACTTCTGTCAGAAGAAACATTTACATTTCATTCATTTAGTAGACATTTTGTAGATCTTTATAAAAACATATTCAGGGAAAAGTTTGGCTTTAGATAAGATTGGCCTCACATACTGTACTTTTTAAAGGTCGATCATTATAAGCACTAATGCGTAGCTATTGTGCGTCAGAGTTTTGGAAAGTAAGATTCATGAAGAGCATAATCTGTAATGATACATAAAACATAATCAGTAATGATTGTGACCCAGTATCACAGCTCAGACAACCAGTGACTAGGATATGTGACGACATACAATCACCAACTTTTTTTATTAATAACATTGTCTTTGCATATTAATACCTGTTATACCACATACAGTACATGCTGTTTGTTTGCTGATGTTAAATATGGTCAGGGGTTGGATTCAGTAATCAGTGCCCAGTGGGGAGATAAACGATGTAGCATTTGTGTGGGCATGTATCTTATCAGGAGAAACATTTCCTTGACAACCTTGTGGACACAAGGGTGATATTATTATGTCAGTCATCCTAATAATGTGCTTTGAATTGAATCAAAACGACATGCAGACATATAATCCTGCTAAATGGCCGCTACCCTCATTCAATCAATACCCAACATTAACCAAACAATACCCGCTCATAAATGGGAAAGGTGAGGGTCAGAGTCTTGGGTTTGCTTTTCAATCAATACCCCTCTTGCTCCCCGTGAACAGCCAGTTCATAAATTATATATTTTTTCTTTCAAACAGATGAAGGCCTGAAGTACACATATTTCCAACCGGGAGTTCAAATTACTGGCAGGATTTTACAGCGCTATCATTTTAACACTTCTGAGGTGAATCATTACGTGGCAGTAAACGTTCATTATAAGTCTATAAGCAAAGGTTCTGCTACCGTCCCTCTGTGGTTTTGTGTGTATGTGCAAGCGTGAATGCATGTGTGTTTTCATCTCTGGTCTGGATATCTTTTCTAACAAACATACACTTAAAACTATGTTCTGTACACACACCAAACATGTGTCTGTATGTATACACGTTTTGCATCTACGTGTCTGCCAAGGATGATCTCCTTCTCGTGTTAATAAAACAGTCTTTACGGCTAAGCACGTGGGCTGGAGGGGGTAGAGAACCTTGCTCAGGCAGAGAGGGGAGATGGAAATAGGAGAAGAAAGAAAAATGTAGGGCTGAGCAACTGAAGCAGCCTGCATTAAAAGCTCCTGCAGAAAGAGTCCTTTTCTTTGAAGTAGAGATACTTTATCCATGTCAATGGTCGTGTGTGAGAGACAGAGAGTTCCATCCTCTTTTTTAGCCCACTCTGTCCCTTACAAATCATCCACCAAGGTCTTGCCTCCACAACCCTCTCCTTAAGGATTCTACATGCCTGTCTCCCTGTATGTCCCTATTTCAACATACATTGGCTGTGTGCTTAAGACTGGGCTCAGGGCTACATTGTCTACTGCGGAAATAAACAGTGTTCTCATGGATGCAATTACCTTTGCATGAAAGACTGTTGTTTCTGTTGCTAGGAGGCAACATATTTTTGTGGGTACAGTATACTTACCAGTGATTGTAGATCACTGAAAAAAAAGCTGGAGGACACTCAATTCATGTTTGTAAGATACTTTTTGCAGGTGAATATACATGTGTGCTTTGGTCTGTGTGTGGACACCAAGGTTAAGAGGAGTTTGTTTTCCTTTTTGTGTAAGAAAACATGCATGCTCCTTATGTTTGTGGAGCTATCAAGTATTGATTAGATCAGCTCCAAATGTTTTTCTCTATACTAAGAGGACTCACATTCATACAAGGCTTTTACTAAATCTACTGTAGGACAGAAGAAGCAAACCACATTCTCCTATTTATTTTAATGACACCTATATCTAGAAGGACAATACTCTTGAGTTTACAGAGAAACAGAAAATAATACTGTCTTTTCAGAATTTGCACTGAATCACAGTCTTTACTCAAAGGGCAATTGAACAGAGTTGGTTTGAGCTCTGTAAAATGCACATGGGTCCTATGTGAGGTCAAGCCCTGCAAGAACAGGAAAAACGAGGCAGAATGCAATTAAAAGTATGTAAGGGAGAATATAGTTTGACGCAAGCCATGAAATTGTGGGGAAACATCAAAGCCCAAGTCAGAGAAGGAGCAGCATTCTAATGGAGTACATAACCCAAACCCAAATAACCCTGGGCTAAATGTTTAATGAGTGGTGAGACATGGCTAACTGCAATGAATGGATGGTGTAGTTACTCCTGGCGGAGTTTTATCATCTACTGTTTGACTTGAGCCAGAATCTATTTTCAGGAGAAACTGCAAGCATCCATCTGTAAAACAAAGTTACCTCACCAGATCCACATACCACAGAAAAAAACATTCATACACAGATTAAGCTTTGATCAAGATTTTTGCCGATAGCAAATCCAATAAAGGACGAGACTCATCAAATATACAAAACATTTAATATTATTCCAACTTATCAGGACATGCATTTTCATGTTTGTGATATAACTCATTTGTTGTGTGTGTGAAATATAAATCACACTCTCATTAAAGAAAACCTGGAAAAGTGTTATTAAAAGAAACTTAAGCAAGAGGAAATAACAGTAAGGCAAGTAAAAAATCCCAGGTTGGTATCTAATGTCAAACCCTAATCTTTGGGGGTATGGATATTATTCTAATTAGGAAACACATGCATTCAAAAATGTGATGCCTGTGTAGTTGGTGTTGCGAGAACCTCATCTTTCCACCAATGATTCAATTGCTCCCCTCATGAGTCATTACACTCCATCCAGGCATCAAAGCAGTTAAATTAATGATGAAACATAAAGTAAACAAAATGGAAGCCTTGTGTATATGTGGGGAAGTGGAAAAAAGCTAGCAATTTATTAATCCCCCTCCCAGTCCCGCAGGGCTGCATTTTATCATTTGTTCTGCCCTGCGCTTCTACAAAGCGCTTTAGCTCAAATCTGTTTGGTTTGTTTCTTGAATCCTGGGCAACAGTCAACAGTGCTTTCCAAGGCAAACAGGCATCACAGCTTACTTGGTTACTAAATTATGCCCTGCAACCTATTCAAAACCAAGTGTTTTCATATCACCATTTAATTGGTGCCAAATTCTCTTTGTCTCCAGATAATTGATTGGGTCGTCTGTTTGCAGGTGAAGCTGGTGATGTCTCGGTTGAGTAGGTGAAGTAGCTGTCTTGTCTTAGTAAACTTTTACGTACTAAGGTCTGTTTTAATCAGAGACAGCTGAGATCCCAAGCATATAATTTATTCATTTAAATATACTTCTACTAAATTTGAGAAATGCATTAACTGTTCAAATGTTTTCATTGTCTAATTTTCCACAAATAGGGGTTTGTTGAAGCAGTGGTGGCTCCAACTCTGGCCAGTTTTTTGGTCAGGCGGTGTCCAAGGTGTTTGGGGGCATGAAATTGTAAAATATCCCTTTATGCCATGTATTTATTCAAGCTTGCAATTGGATTGCCATTTTTAATGAGCTACAGTGTGTGATGGTTCGAATGCCAAAATGTAAAAATGAGGCAGTGGAAAGAAAAAAGAAAACGCAGTGAATACCTTTTCAGATACAGAGTATGCAGGTTTTAGTCGATGGAAACAATAATCTATGCAGTGGCTAACAAACACCATGTATGTCACAATGTTCTCCATAAGTCCTGATCCAAACTTGCTGGAACTGCATCTCAGCGGCCTGGACGCTAGGTAGTGGGACAAATATGTGGGACAAATCCATCTTCTAATAGGTCTGTGAGGATGTCCACTGACAGGTGTAACCAAGGCTGCTAAGGTATTAGGAGGGGGTCGACTTTTCCGGCTGGACGCACGTGGTTCCTTAGAGTGTGCACACACGGAGCGAATATAATGCAATGCCGCACAGTCCTCCCTATTCCAGGCCAGCAGTACTTCGCCCTGAGCGCTTCCAGAGTCCAACTGATGCCCAGATGGCCTGTTATGGGGTGGTGTGCACCCAGGTCACCAGTTGGCCACACACTCTCCGGGGCCTGTAGGTTTGTAGGTTTTTCGGGAAGGCACATTGCTGGTGCTGAGTCACATCTCTCTGCCTTCTGTATGTCTGTGTCAATGTCCCAGGACTCAAGACCCAGAATGTTTGAAGGGGGGATGGGTGTGTCTCTGGGTTGTTCAGAGACACACCCAGTCGTGGATTCAGGAGTACGCTTCCACCCTGGGGCGGTATGTCAGGGTGAACTGGAAGCGCTTAAAGAATAGAGTCCAGCGGGCCTGGCGGGGGGTGAGGTGACACGCTGACCTCATGTAATCGAGGTTTCTGTGGTCTGTCAGGACAGGTAAAGGCTCCCGGGCATTCTCCAGCCAGTGTCTCCACTCTTCTAGTGTTAACTTCACTACCAGTAGCTCCTGGTCACCCTCTAGCCAGTGTCTCCACTCTTCTAGTGTTAACTACACTACCAGTAGCTCCTGGTCACCCTCTAGCCAGTGTTTCCACTCTTCTAGTGTTAACTTCACTACCAGTAGATCCTGGTCACCCTCTAGCCAGTGTTTCCACTCTTCTAGTGTTAACTTCACTACCAGTAGCTCCTGGTCACCCTTTAGCCAGTGTTTCCACTCTTCTAGTGTTAACTTCACTACCACTAGCTCCTGGTCACCCTCTAGCCAGTGTTTCCACTCTTCTAGTGTTAACTTCACTACCAGTAGCTTCTGATCACCCTCTAGCCAGTGTCTCCACTCTTCTAGTGTTAACTTCACTACCAGTAGCTCCTGGTCACCCTCTAGCCAGTGTCTCCACTCTTCCAGTGTTAACTTCACCACCAGTTGCTCCCGGTCACCCACATCGTAGTTCCTCTGTGCAGCAGACAGTTTTTGGGATTAATAGGCACATGGGTGTTGTTGGGGTGGGTTTCCATGCTTATGGGAGAAGACGGCCCCCACCCCAACTTCGGACAGCTCAACCTCCAGTGTGACCGACTTGAGGTGGTCTGGATGCTTCAGGAGCAATGCGATTGTGAACCTGCACTTAAGGTCAAGGAACGCTTGTTATTGGCCTTTCAACAACAACGTGAGTGGCTCTGTGACGGTGTTGAAGTCTCAGATGAACCGGAGTTAGAAGTTGGCAAACCTGATGAAACTCTGGAGTTCTTTAATGGTCTTCGGGACCAGAAATGACTTCTCCACCTCCGCCTTCAGCTCCTTCATCCGCATTCCCTCTGGAGCGATGTGGAAGGAAATGGAAGGAAATGGTGTGGATTTGGAACACACACTTCTCCCCATTTACTGATAGATGATGTATGAGGAGACGTTGCTGGACAGCACAGACATATTCCATGTGTTCCAAGTATGTCGAGAAGTAAATCAACATGTCATCTATATAAACGATGTATATTTGTACAACCTTGATGTTGTCTTGATGAACCTAAGTCACTTCCAAAATTGTTTTTAAGCTAACTAATACATTCTTATGAAGCTACGTAGGAATGTATTAGTTACAATTCACCTCACCGTGTACCTTGACACAACAATCGAGCTAGTTAACCCCCTTGTATTTCTCTCTCTCTGCTAACATTAGCTAGCTCTGCTGCTAACATTAGTGCTAGCTGATAACAACCTAGATAGCAAATTGTTCTGTAGATAACTTTCCATTCTAATTAAGAAATCTTGAATAATATCTAGAATAAAAAAAATAATCTAGAATTTATTCGAAATCCACCAATTTAAAATAACGTTGGCTTGCCTCGTTTGAACATTTACCTATTCGTCCTGGTGTAACTGCTAGTTAAAATAAAACAGCAACATTTGGCTGTAGAAAATAACTTACAACCCTGTGTTGCAGAGCATACAGTACATCATTCATAAAATAAAATTGTGACATAGGCCAAGGACCATACACTTGAGTCATGGATTATTCATGGATCACAATTTCACTGTTGACATCATGAATGGAACCATTGGAAGGAACTTTTCCACTCCTCATATGTGTCGTCCTTGTCATACTCTATTCATAAAATGTATACTGTATGTTGATGGATGTGTGTTCTTTAGTCAAGATACCAATGTTGCCTTTCAATCATGTAAATTCAATTACCTGTTTTATTCTATTAAACATCTAATTGAAGGGCACCTTCTACTGCATTCTCTCCTCTCTCATACCTTCAGGTGAAACACATATATTAACATTTTCATATGTAGTGGTATGAAAGCCCAATGCCTCAAGGACAGTATGCTTCTGTAATTCTTAGAAACACAAACCCTACACTCAGCCACAGAATTCTCTACAGATAACCTTTCAGTGAAATGCAGATTTTTTTCATGGTTTCTATGAACTCCTTTTAACTGATTGGTGTTTCTTTCAAAGAACTAAGTAGTGTTGAACAATGTCCATTTCTAAGTTAAATACACCGCTGATTGGGTTTGTGTTTATTGCTCTGTAGTTCAAACTAAATGGGTGCTTGAAATAGAGAGCTTGGTTGTACGTTAATTGCTTTTCAAACTGAAGAGATGTGTGTGAAATTGCATAGATACAATTATCATTTAAAAATATTTTGTATATGTGTATCAACATACTTGCAAGTGATGGGTATTAAAAAATAAAATAAATAAATAAATTTGAAAGCGTGGTGAAAACCAGCTCTGAACAAGAACTGCATTAGCATTCATCAGACTGAAATAATGCCCAACTATGTATTAATGAATGTAAAAATTTAGTTATTTCTAAAAATGTTCCTGGCTTAGATATGATGTGAACGTGATGTGACATTCATATAACTAAAACATTACTTTTTTTAATTTGGTGTGTGTTTGAATTTTCATGCATGTCTTGGTCAAACCTAATGTATCATACACACAGTATTGTTTCACATTTATTTTGTCTGGCTTGCAAAGCTACAGCTAAGCTCAATTGAAACTTATCCATTCCAATCTACGCATTCCTTTTTGGCATTTGCACAAAGCCATTCTGCTTTTTTTCATACTTTTCCATAATTTTTTTAACCAGGATGTCACATGAGTCAATGCATTTAAGAGGATGCTTTTCCACCCGATAACCTCATTTGAGCTCATTTGAGGTCATGCTGTCTGAGGGATTTTAACAGGAAATCTCTACCAACAATGTCTTTTTGCTCCACTGCGATCTGGAGGCACAGTCAAAGCGCTTGCCTAGTTCATTGACTGCTTAGCCACATGGGACACAATGATGTATTCCAATAGTGAAAGGGCCCTTAGTTTACTTTAAAATTGACATTAAAACACACTCACAAATGCCCATATAGCACTATTTAGCCTACTAACCTCTCTGCTTGCTCTTTGTATATTGCAGCCTGCCTCACAGCTCTCTATAAAGAAAGTGCTGCCACTAAGGTCAGGCTCCATTTAACATTAGCTACTTCCAATAACCCCTATCTAGCTGGCTACCCTAATAGTAGCCCGAGTCTTTGAGCTAACTAACTACTGTGCACATGTGGAAAGCATGATGATGATACGACACTGCAGGCAGAAAACTGGGTGAGGCTGTGCATTCAGGGGAACCAATTTGTATGAGGACAGTCTCCCTAAGAACAGCATTAAAACCCGGAAAACACAACAGAAACCATATTGGATAAAAAGGCAGTTTGCACCGCTGTCAGGATATTTGGCAGCCTCTGGCTACTGTAATAGGGGTTAAAGTCTGTCATTGATTTTTGGTTACAAGCAGCAGCATTCATTCTTGTAAGCTCCTAATTTAAATATGCATTTGAGTCGTGTAGCTTTTGTTGAGTCTAAGAAAGGCTGCGTTCTTTTCTGGATTTAACAGCCTGAAATTGCTATTGTTCATTCTTGTTTTCATTTTTTAGTTGATAATGAAAATAAATATTAAATCAAGAAGTGACACTATCTGTGTGTTTACTCATTCCGTTTACCACCTGTCCCTCTATATTTGGTTTTTGTGTTCGGTGTTACTCGAACTGTTCACAATAGCTAGTCTCTGGGCTCAAATTCTAGGGATGACTTCCCAGTGGTACATTGAGTGGGTACAAAGGTGTTTTCGTTTAAAGGATGTGTTGATAAGACAGGCTGGTAAAATAATTCTCCACCTACTATTTGTATGTCATATCAATCCCACTGTCAGTGGCATCACTAGCAATGAACTGGGCTAAAGTACTTTTGAAAGAGTTTTAAACATTGATGAATACAAAGAATGCACTAACAATGTTTTTTGTATTCATTTTGAAGATGCTCTTATCCAGACTTACATTACGGAGTTGGTGCATTTTCATGAAAAAAACAAATGACAGGTGCCCTGTGGCAATCAAGAGTCCTGTCGTTGCAAGCACCATGTTCTACCCACTGAACTACACAGGAATGTTTATTATAAGTGTTTTTAAGCTGCATTACAAACTGGAAAACAAAAGTCACTTTACTTGATTAAACTGTCTTTTACCTAAAGAAAATATTGAGAAACACTACAACTGCCCACACAATAATTTTATTATGGCTTGTTTGTGAGACATTGTAGTTGTTCTCATCTCACTTTTGCTGGTTGCATAAACCTCCCAAGAACCACATCAATCAATCAGGGATTTATCGGGCACATGGGTGGATTATGAATCCATTTAAGCTCTGGGAAATGTGTCTGGGAAATGATACTCGATGCTAAACTAGAAACTAATTGTCAGCTGTTTGCTCTGACTAGGTCCGTTGGACCTATCTCTGAGTGAAGGCTTACACTGCTCCCAGGATGTGACAGCATTTGCATAATCTATCCAGTTGATTGTGTCGGGGCTACAGTGACATAAAGCTTTGCCACCTGATTGGCTTCTGCAGGCTTGGCAGACCCAAAAAGGCAAGAAGCAATCAGCAGTGCAGATAAACACTCAGGATAGCAAACAAAATAAGGAAGGCCTGCCCTGGTTGCCGTTGTCTTTGGGGATGGCTCTGTTGCCGGACAGCCGAGAGAGAGTGTCATTGATGGAGAGGTCCATCACTTCTTTGTCCCGTCTGACCTCTTAGTTGATTGGCTGCTGAACTGGGGAATTACTGATTACTAGATTGAACCATATCGGACTAAATAATAAGTTTAGTCACTCCAGATTTGAGGAATGAGGCTCAGCTGCTGTGGGACATAACTTTATGTAAAATTAAGAATGCATAATGTTATATCATGCATGTGACTTCCCGAGAAAATGTTTTTCCCAGATACTGTACAACAATCTTTTATTGTTTTGTTCATATGAATGAAAAATACTACACCACAGCATTATATGCTTACACATCGCCTAATCAAAAAACAGGTTTCCCATTTAGTGGAAGTCAATGGTGGAAAAATGGTCAAATAGCGGGGGGCAACCGCTGCAAATAAGTAACACCTCATAAATTGTCAAACCAATCAATTTCCCCAGCCAGAATTCCATTAGTGCCCACTAGATTAATGTGGTAGGTGAAAAAGTGTGAGAGGATGGCAAAGAAATTGCAGATAAAAGAATTCCTTAATTACCAAATATGTTAATGTATACAACTTTTGTATAGTGCACACTTATTAATTCTACCTGGTCAGAGACAAAGGGAGTGACAAACATAGTACATGGCACCTGATTCATCTTCAATCACATATGATCATTTAATTGCCCTACCTTCATTATATCATCAGACAGAAAAGAGTGGATGAATATTCATGCCTGTAGCTCAGTCACGAAGTGATGATGCTGCAGAGGCCCTGTGGATTGTGGATACTAACGAGCTGGATGCGGTGCCCATCTGTTCATGTGAAACTATGATAGATCAGTCTGAAGCCACAGGTGCTCCGTTTACAGCAGTCGGCCCCAATCAAGGTCAGCTGGAATCGTAGACAGACAGATCCAGCAATCATTTATTTACTCTCCTTTTTTTTTTTAAGTTAATATAGATAAGCCAGTTAGCGAAAACTGACTTTATTCTTTCAAGCCATTACTGAAATATATCATAACCATTTCATAAAAGCTGACAAACGATCATAACTAATTATCATTTCATAGCAATATCACTACCCTACATATATAGCATTATTTTATTACTGGCTATTGTCCCGACATAATAGTGTCCAAACCTGCAAAACCTTCCTCAACATAAATAGTTATGTAATACTTCCTTGATTAAGGCATGTTGCTATGTAATCGCACAATAAAATTGCAATGATATTTTTGAGAGCTGAAACCACTGTCATGGACACACTTGAGTAATTTTGTAATTTTCTTTCCTTTCTACCTTGGTGTCTTTACTGAATTGGCTTAATGGAGAGAAATCTCATATGCCTTTCTAACATTCACTACAGAGTTTGTCACTTAACCTCCAGAACACATTAGCAAGTTCCTATGTCACATAGTGTGATAGATGTGTCAAATGTGCTGCTAAATGGGCAGTCCTCCACATAAGGACTATAAGAGATGTTCTGCTGCATTTGTTCGGCCCAGGTAGGTGATTCAGCCCCCTTTTACATTCAATGTGTGGTGCATCAGAATCATATGTATAATCAGCTTTATTCGCCAGGTATGTGTACACATACGAGGAATTTGACTCTGGATAATACAGGCTCATAATGTGCTTACTTATAAAAAACTCAAACAAAGAACACACAACAAGAGTCACCGAATACAATATACAGCACACATACATACACAAAATAAACTAAACTAAACAACAACAACAGTAAGATATCTATGCAGGTATTATTATTTACATAATGACGATGAGAGAGAGAGAGAGAGAGAGAGAGAGAGAGAGAGAGAGAGAGAGA